>CAJVPZ010001048.1:0-15796 GCA_910592135.1 Racocetra fulgida | reverse complement strand
CATACTTGTATCTTCGATTAAATCCATATTTTTTTATTGTAGTTAAATAAAATAGTTCAATAATTATATTACAAAGCGCCAATCCTTTTATGTATCAGTTACAAATATATCGTGAACAACTACATAGCTTATTATTATTATTATTATTTTGAAAAAAAACTTATTAGAAACTGGTCTCCTTTTATATGAATTTTATATTTATTATACAATATTTAAATAAAAATGATTATAGCCAGCACTTCATTTATTCTTTTATCTAATAATCAATATATAGATATCTTATAATCGCGTAGTATTTTGTGATACAGTAATTCTGTGATCACGTTTTTTCAGCTATCAATAGACTTGGGTCCTTATATGCAATATTTTTTAAAAATTAGGCCCTTATACATAAGTATTTTTAATTCGGGTCAGTATTTGTAATTATTTTCACTTTCCAGGTCTTATTGATAAATTCCCCCTAAATTAATCGTTTGATATATAAATTGCTTGAAAAAATAGTTGATACATGAGATAAAGCAATTTTTTGAACGCTAGTCTTTGCTATATAGTAAATATAAAGATTTTGCCAATCTATGTATAAGATATGCATACTAGTTTTTATTACAATACCTTACAGAGATTTGATTAATTAGTATATTGTAAACCCCAACGGTACCTGCAAGAGAATTGTTTTATTAAAGGTGAGAAAATCCAGACAATTGATAAGCACGTACAGCACATGCAAGAAAGAACTATTTTATTGAATATGCGAAAATCCAGATGATTGATGAGTATATATATACATACATGCGCACTATCGTATTGTCGCGAAATAACGCCCACTTACGCGTTATTTAGACCAATGGGGTTATTTTGAAACGAAGATAAAATTTCTCTTAATATGCCTGTTATATCTAATTACTTGTTGGAACCTATTTTTAGGGGACACGATTGTCTAAATAACATCCATGCCTGTTATTTCACAATATGGTACATGCAAGAGAATTATTTTATTGAAGGTGTGAAAATCTAGATGATTGATGAGCACGTACAATACATACAAAAAAGAGTTATGTTATTGAGAGTGAGAAAATCCAGATGATTGATATAATCGCCGTTTTCAATCCTGCAAATTACCAGTGTTTTCACATGATAATACGCGAAATTCATAGGTTTCAATTGTCGCACTAATTTGGCAATTAAAAAAGTTACCGTTACATCTATTTCTGTACAGGGTATATGTAACAGTAAGTTGAACATCAGATTTACCCCTCCTGGAAATAATATGCAATCGGTGTGATATAAACGTAAATTTTCTTAATTTTGTAAATTTCATAAATCAGGTAAATCGGATAGTCGGTTGGATCAACAAAATCGAAGTGAAGGGTGAAATAGCAGAGAAAATGTAAATAGGAGCGATTAGTTAAATTAGTTGAATTTTATAAATTTATTTCATATGTATTGAAAAGTATATAAGTGATTCGAATTTACCTTCAATAAATTTAAATTAGTTGAGTTCCAAAACTCGAAAGTATCCAAGTATATATAATATTTGTTCGTATTCCATTATTAACCTTGTCTCGTAATTTTTCACTAAAATTTTCCTGTCTGATTTTTAAAGAAAAAAAGTAAAAAAGTTAGTAATCACTGTAAAATCTATATTTATATAAAATCTATAAATTGATTAAAGCTATGGTTTACGTCACCTTATTTGAAAGTATATCAAATCGTACGTACTTGAATCATGAACTGAAATTTACAATCGGTATACTAAATTCCAACACCGCCGTGCCAAAAGAATAGAACAGTACTATTAGTAAACTATCTAAAAGAGAAATAAAAAATTAGGTAGTATTATATAAAAGACTTATCTGAAATCCCAACTACGTATCCCGTGATCTTCGCAGCACCAAGAAAGTCCCAAGACTCGACTAATTCGTAGTTTATAGTTCTAGTATTAGCTTATAGTATTTTATTGTATATACTTTATTTTAGTCATTCTCCCTATTTGTTTCCACTTATACAATGTATGTACAAAAGTCCCAGCATAACCTCATAGGCAGAAGTTCGTCTGATTGGCTAATAAATTCAATTAATTTTACATTATTTATTCAATTTAGAATACTTTTTTTTAAAAAAAATATAATCAACCATAATAAAGTAAAAAAAAAAAAAACTATATAGAAGGTTTTATTAGATCTGTAGGACTCCATAGTCGAAAATAAGATCTAATTCTCGTCCGTTAAAAAAATTAGCTTAGTAATAAGTTGATTTTATCGGGTTTTGAGAAGTTATTACTATACTAATTTTTTTTAAACAGATGAGAATTAGATCTTATTTTTGACTATGGAGTCCTACAGTTCTAATGAAACCTTCTATACAGCTTTTTTTATTTCATTATGATTAGTTTTCATTTTTTTTAAAAAGTGCTCTAAACTGTATAAATAATGTAAAATTCAATTGAATTTATTAGCTAATCAGACAAACTTCTGACTATGAAGCATAACCATCAATCGAGGCGCAATCACATCATGTTTCGACCTTACAATTCTCCGGAATTTAAATTGGTTCAACCCTTTTTTCGTGCTTTTATCAATCCTTTTTATTTATTCATTATTTTTTATTTATTTATTCATTATTATTTTTTTATTTATTATTCATTTATTTATTTTTTGAAATATTAAGTTATTTGGGAAGGGAAAATTTTTTTAATTGTTTTCTAAAAACAAAACTATTACTATTAGACCAAGTTATACATATGTTAAGATAGACTTGATTAAATACCATAATAATCACGAACGGATTTTGTAAAACTCGAATTAAATTTTGCAAATGACATAGAATCATCAAATATATAAAATCTACAATTTCCAAACTCAATAATATAAATTTAGATTTTTACAGTTCGTCATTTTTAGGATTTATTATAAAGTAAGCTTCTGTTGTATGGAAGATGCTTTCATGAACTTAATTAACATAAATAATTTAAAGGACGCTATAGAATTCTAAAATATACTTACAAGTTAAATAATGGAAAGAACCGGTCTATCCAAATACAGCACACTCGTGTTATAGTGATTAATACAGAATTATTAACGTATATCTAGTATCTTTGATATATATAAATTGTAACGAAAATTTTTTTCATTCTGAGGACTTTACAATAATATAATCAGATAATTAATTGATATTAGTGGCATAACTTATCACAGATTACGAATATACTATTTCATTTAACATATATAATAGTTTTGTTAAAGATTAGATTTGAATACCCGGGCAAAATTATATCAGATATGATCGGGTTTTACGGGTCAATAAACAGAACCCGAACCTGACCCGATATTTTAATAGACCCGACCCGAAAGCTGACCCGATTTATAACGGATCTATAATTTGAACATGACCCGGGTCTGAACCCGACCCGACCCGCAAAATTTTGGGTCAACCCCGACCCATCCCATACTCTAGTTGTAATTGTAGGCATTTAGATAGGAATGATTTGAGTATTTTTTGACTTTGTTGTGAGGCTAGTTTGATGTGTTCATTGTTTGTACTGGAAGGACCTGCAGCTTTTTGATTAGGTAATTGATTTATGGTTTTTAACCATTCATCATCAGAAATTTCTATAAGAAGGTTATTGTAATGAATTTCAAGTTCGGGTTGTGGTTTGTATAAGTCATAGAAATCAGAGTCAGAAGGAATAGGTAAAAGTGGTTGTTGTTGGAAGTAGGTTTGAAAATGTTGTTGAGTAGCTTCTTTGATATCTTTAGGATTGGTTAGTAAAGAGTCCTAAAGAAGGAGTCTGTCTAGGTTGGTATTGTTGTTATATCTTTCTAAAACTTTCTTGAAAAATAGTTTAGGATTTTTAGTAAAATTTAAGTTCCTTTCTTAAAGTTTGGTTGAAATTTCTTGTTGTATTTGTTTTCTATTTTCCTGATCCATTAGTGTTTTTAAGTTTTTGGATTCAGTTTTTATAAGATTTCAGAGAATAGATGGTTGTAAATTTGATAAGAGGTTTGGTGTTAGAATTGTATTGCTTTGGAATTTTTGGTAATATTCATAGAGAAGGTTAGGAAGGTTGGATAATTTTAAGGATTTTTTGATTTTGATAAGTGTTTTGTATTGGAAGAAGGTAGGTGTGTATTTAATTTTTTGAGCAGATTGTCTTTTGTTATTAGGATTTATTTTTTTGTATGGTATGTATTTGTTGGTTGCCTTTATGAAGGATTTATTAATTATTTTCCAAATTTCATCTAGGTCTTGTTGGTTTTGGATTTGTGTAATTTAGTTCTTGATCTTTCTTAGATTTCCATCAAGATGGTTTTGGTATTTTTCTATTTGTTCAGCAGTTACGTATTTTCAAAGAGTTATTTTTCTTTTAGGTTGTTTGTAAAGTAATATTGAAGCAGCAGATAAAGTGATTTCTAAGAGAGTGATATTATAGTTAGAGTCTGTAGGAGCTTTATCCAAGATATCTGTATAATCTAGGGTAGTTATATGCAAATTTGTTCAAATTTGGTCAATTCTGCTTTGGTGTTCTTTGTGATAGCAAGTATATTTTTGAAGATCAGCGTGAAAGATTCTAAAGATATCATAGAAGTTAGGTTTAAGGTATTTAATTAATAGAGATTTAGGAGTTTGGGTATTTTTAGGTAGTAGACAATTAATTTTAGGGTTTGGTGTTGCATTGAAGTCTCCTATGATAATAATTTTGTAGTTAGTTTTTTGGATATAAAGAAGTGTTTGTTTGTATATTTCTTTTTTTAGAGTTTGTTTTTCTTTGATAAGAAAGTATAGTTGTATAAGTCGGATAGGATGACTTAGTAATGAAAGATCAACAGAAAGGATATAGCCTTTATATTCTTGTATATTGCTAATAAATTTAGAAAGGTTTTCATGTATTAGGAGACCAACTCCACCTTGTTTAGTATTGTCGGTTTTACTTTAGAGGTTGGTATAGTTAGAGAGGTTTTGAGATAATGGAAGTAGTTTTGCTTCTTTGGTACCTAGGTGGGTTTTAGAAAGACCAAAAATATTTATTTGGTTCTCAATAATGAAGTTGTGAAGTAAGAATTGTTTGGAGTAAGATAATCCATTTGTATTGAGTGAGCAAATTTTGATTTGTTCAAGTGTAAAAATAGATTGGTCAGGAGGATTTTGAGTTGTATTAGATATATTTAGAGGTTGATCTATATGGTGGTTTCCAAATAAAGTAAGTGGTGATATGGGAGAAGAGTCTGTCTCGTTATCTAGAAAAAGATTGTTTTAAATGTTTAGTGAGTACATTAAAGAAGTTGTTGGATGATTAGATTTGAGAGGTGTGTTTAAATAATGTTTGATAGTATTAAGATTGAGTTGAGTATGATTAGAAAGAATTAGTGAGTTGTGAGGGAGATAAATATGTGCTTCTTGTAGCTGATTGTGTATACAAAATATTAGATTGGAATTTTGGCTTTTGTTCTAATATGAACTTAAGTGTAGTATAAAGGAAGTAATAGTAGTGGGTGTTGTTATAATAGGTAGTTTGTAGTAGTTTAAAAATCTGTTAAAGCAGGTAAACAGGCTATAGGTGTTTCTTTTAGTAAAGCAGTGGCTGCATCTATGTTGATTGTAAAAGATACATTTATTGAAAAGAAGGAGTTGGTTCGAGAAAAAGTAAATCCTTGAGTTCAACTAGTTGGAAGTTAATTTTAAATTTTTCTGAAAGATATTTTTCTGCTTCAGGTTTGGATGTTTCATTAAAATATCTAATGATTAGGCTGAGAGGAGTTTTTTGATCTTTAATAAGATCATAGTATGTAATGACTCTGCCTAGATAATCTATATCTGTAGGAGTTTTGGTGAGGAATTCTATAGCATCTTTTTTGTTTTTATTTAGAATATTATGGTTTTGGGCAGCGATACGGTGGTATTCTGAAAGATATTGATAAAAGAAGAAACCTCTTCTTTTAGGATTGGTTTTGGTGTTGTTGAGTTTGCAAATTTGATCATCAATTTCTATTGCTAGCTGGTCTATTGTTTTAGTAGGTATAGGTTTGGTGAAGGTTGCTTCATGTTTGCCTTCTACATGAAAGATTTGTATATTAAGAGAAGGTATTTTAAGAGTTGATTGGTCTTCTGAAGGTTGTTTAGGATATGCTTTGTATGATTGTTCTAGGGTTGCTTTGTATAATGATTCTTTGTTATGTATATAAGTTTTTTCCTTTTCTCTAAAGGTGCAGTTTTTATTGGTACAAGTGAGAGTATGAAAGTTGATAAATTTAGATGAAAGAAGTTTGCATTTATATGTGGTTTCAGGTTTGCTAAATTCAAATTTTTTTGGAAGAAATTTTATAAGATTGAAGACAAGTTCTTTTTGAATTTGAGATTTAATACGGTTGTATGTTTCATTTTTGTCAGGTGTTGTAAAAAATTGTTTGCAGTATGTAGTGAATGCTGATTCGAACTATTTGTTCAAATCATTGAAGGAGTCATTGAGTGAAAGAATATTGAATTTTTTAAAGAAATTGGTTTTAGGATAGTTAAAGAATATAGTGATATTAAATTTTTGGTCTGCTTTAAATGAGAAATTGGTTTGTTCTCATCTGTTGATTGAATCTTAGATGTGACTTTAAAGTATTTAGGTCTAAAATTAAAGTCTTCAGCAAATTTGTTATAATTAGTAGTTTGGTAGTTGTTTGATAAATAGAGGTGTAAACATGCTAGATTAAAGCACGCTTGTAGTCTGTTTTTAGGTTTGTATGGTGGAATAGAAATAGCTGATGCAAAGATTTCTTTATAATTGAGTTTGGTGAAAAGTATATAGTAAATTTGAGAATAAGGTTTTTAAGAGATAATTCTAGAAATGTAAATAGGATTGAAGCTTCAAAGTGTATATCTGGATTTTCTTTATAGATAAGGTTTGTAAGAAATTTAGATTTTTCTGCAGCCATTGTGCAAATAAAGTATTGAAAATTTGCTTTCATTGCAGGTCTAATTATATGACCTTGTTGGTTTACTCTTGCTGGTTTAATTTCTTTGCCAGGGTAAAAGTTATATAAATATTTTTTAAGAAAATTAAGTAGTTGGTGAGAGTGTGTCATTTGGAGTCTTTTGTTAGGCTCCATTGTATTGGTAATAGGATAGTTTGCAAGCCAATCGTAAGCTGGATTTGATTTAGACTTGGTATTAGTTTGGCTAGATTGCTTGTTGGTTTGTTGATCATTAAAAGTTATTTGTTTAGTTGTTTGAGTTGTTTGTGTAGAAGAAGAGGATGATGATTGAGTTGTTTGTTCTGTATTAGAAATTGGTTTGTCTGTTTCCATTTCTATTGTTTGTGTATTATTAGAAGTTGATGTAAGAGGAAGTAGTGTATCTAGTGAGTTAGTGGTCTTTGTAGATGAAGTGTTTTGATTCTGTTCTTCTTGGAGTTGTTTGAGACAGTCGATATGATAGGCTTCATTGTCATGAAATAGAGCATTATTTGTGAGGTAGTGAATATTATTAATTCTTTTACAGAATATAACTGTCTAGCATTTAGGGCATGTATACTGTTCGAGAGTAGAGAATGGAGAGGCTGAGACTGTTTGTGTTGATGATTGTAAGGCTGTAAAGAGTTTCTTTGCTTGTTTATTAGATGTTGTCGGGCTAGCAGTTATTTGAATATCATATGTTTTGTTTAAATCTGATACAAAGTTGGTATGAAAATTGCAACATAGACAAGTGACAATTTGAGTAGATGGTGGTGCAGGTAAGAAGTGTGGTGATCAATAGTTTCTTAAATTTTTAATATAACAGCTGATAGGGCAGAATTGGGTAGGAATAGTGTTGATTTTGTTAGGTTCTTCTTCATAGATTACTATATTGAAAGATCCGCCATAATTAGCATAAAAGTAGTCAAGGTCTAAAGAGTCTGGAGTTTGAGATACAGGAGCAGGCATTGTATTGTTTGATGTATAAAGTATTGGTGTAGAAAGTATAAGATACTGGTTTCACATTTGCTTAAGAGCGTGGAATTACTTTCCTTAGTAAAATTTAAAGTTATTTGATTAAATAGTTAAATAGATATAAAAACAGGGGTATTGTGTTTTTCAGGAGTGTTGCTGCAGCTGCTGCGGCTTGAGTAACCTTGTGTAACCTAGGTATTCTAAAGTAACACAGG
This sequence comes from Racocetra fulgida, assembly GCA_910592135.1. Classification (NCBI taxonomy): domain Eukaryota; kingdom Fungi; phylum Glomeromycota; class Glomeromycetes; order Diversisporales; family Gigasporaceae; genus Racocetra; species Racocetra fulgida. Next base: position 7,671 of record CAJVPZ010001048.1, on the reverse strand, counting down.
TGTGGCTGGTGTGGCAAGTATGATACAAAAATTAGTTACACATTATATAAATTATTGTGTAATAGTATAAAGTTTGTGTTTAAATTTAAAGAACCAATAGATTTATATTAAATAAATAATACTGTTTAAGGAAGTATTAATTTACACAGGATAAATTTAATTTGGACTATTTTTAGAAGTGATTTGAGGTTATACGAAAAATGAATTGAAGAAAAAAAATGTGGGGTAAAAACAAAAGGTTTTTTGCAAGGAGTTAAAAAAGTAGTTAGAATTATTTTTGTTGTAACTCGGTCAATATTGGGTCAAAAATCTTTATTTAGAGCTTGTTTTAATCGGAATGGTGAGCTCTACAATTTTCTCTTAATAGTCAAGAGAGGTTGTAAAGGCAGTTTTCGAGAAAAGAGCAAAAGTTTGGTTTGAGAAGACTAAAGAACATTTTGTAGTTTAAAACTACAAGTTTTCAAGCTAGAATCTTGAAACTTATGTAGTATATGTAAAATTATAAGAGAAGCAATTTTACTTAAGATAAAAGAGTCAGTTTTCTTAATAAAATGTTGAGATATTAGCAGTTTTGTGATGCACAAATTTTATTTAAGTTTTGTATAAAGGATTTACGGGAAGAGTTCATAGTATTTTCTAATTTTTCTTATCAAATCTAAAAATTGTGAGTTTGTTTTAATATAAAAAAGAGCAGCCCAATACTATCAAAAAGAATAAAGTTTTATAGACTACTAGTGGATACAGAAAGAGCACAAATGATTATACTAGAGTCAAAGTTGGAAGAAATGAAAAAGTGCTTAAAAGCACTGATAGATATAAATTGAGTAACAGCCAAGTAGTTGGCAAGTATTTTAGAAAGGTTTAAAGCTTTGCAAGGGCTTTTGCTTCAACTCAGATAGAATGTTTGGAGTTTTACTTCTTTATAGACACAGCAAATAGACAGTTCTGAAAATAGAACAAAAGGGTTTAGTTGTCAGATCAGACAAAGAAGGACATAAGTTAGTTGTCAGAAAATTTAGATAAGTACAATAGCTGCTAGCCTGAAGTCTATCTTTAATAAAGACTTTATTCATAGATACTTCTACAACTAGTTAGTGTATAAAACTAGAGGGGTTAACAACCTTTGAAAATTGGATAAAAAGTCAGATTTCTGAAAAATCGCAAAGTTAGAATCTAAATTAGTTCTATTGAGATTCAAAAGTTTTGTAAACCTGTTAAAGAGTTTTGGATCTTGATATTTATAGACAACTGAACATCCTTGGCAACAATAAACTAGAAGGCAAGCATTGGTGGCAGAAGGAGGCCTACAGAAGATTGTAGCAGATTTGTCTAGAGAAAGACATTTGAATTTATAAGTTGAAATAAGTACTATTAGCAGAAAATCCTGTAGACCTGTGGACCTGAGTTATTAATTCATTAGATTGGTATATTAGAGAAGAAATGTTTCAAGAGATAGAGTAAGCCTTTGGCCCACACTCAGTTGATCAATGGCACCCCATATAAATATGAGATTACAAAGGTTCAACAGCTGTTACTTTTGTTCAGAAGCAAAGGTCATAAATTGCTTTATATATAGGTGGGAAGAGGAGGTAAATTATGTGTGTCACTGCATTTGGTACAAAAGATTCTTTATCATCTAGAAAGCAGCAAAGCAAGAGCAACAATAGTAATTCCAGAGTAATCATTAGCAGTGTAGTGGCTACAACTTCTAAAACTAAATTAAAAGGCCTTTTACCTGCCAGAACCAAGACTTATGTTTGTGTTAGATCCATCAGGATTTGTAAAACCATAGAGAAATCTAAGGTGAAATTTCTTGACAATGCATATTTGGCCATAAAAGAGCTGTTCCAAAAAGCAAGAGCATTAACAAAGCAAGCTATGTCTCTATTTTATAGGGAAAATCAGAGAAATATTAGACCTTTTATAAGGAATTTTGTAGTGAGTTTAAGTTAGTTGTAGATAAATTGCAAGAGGATAGGATTCTGACATTTATTATATGGTTAAACATAATAAGTTGGTATTCAAACTATACAAATACTTCAAGTAGTTATATATAATCTGCATTTTAAAGGGAAAGAGAGCTTTAGAAATTTATTAGCAGTAATACGAGTTTTAAAAGCAGTAAAAAGGATGTTTCAAAAAAATAAGACACTGGATTGGCTATATGACCCACTTCCAGTCAAAGTATTAATATACTACATAGATGTACTATCACCTTAGCAAGTAGATCTATATATAGGAGAGATATTGCATTGGTTGTACTGAGATTGCGAACAATGTGAAGGCCAGGAGAGTTAGGAGAGCTAAAAATAGTAGATATAAAATAAAATAACAATAAAATCCTGTGGGTTCAAATCTGCAGTCTAAAACGATCAATTTAAAATAGTAGATTTATTTTAGTAAAAAATATAGATATATGGTATTGTTCAGTTAGATTATTAAAGCAGTATTTAGAAATTTGGTTAGTAATAGACTCAGAAGCACCTCTATTTTTATTGAGACAGGGGAAGAATGTTTCTGTTTGGCAATTAGCTTAATAGTAAAATGGTTTGCAGACCATGCAGATATGATTGATATATTTACAGCCCATTCATTGAGTATAGGTGAGGCAACAGCTGCTATGCTGGTAGGAATAAGTCTTGTATAAATTTGAGCAATTGGAGGTTGGGATTCGAAGCTGTGATATTGTATCTGAGGACAGTTTCAACAGCTAAGTTTGGAACTTCTACCCATATAGATTTTTAAAAAAAAAAAAAAAAGGAGGAAAAAAAGAGAAAGGAAAAAGGGAAGAAAGAAGAAAATAAATAATTATATATATATATGATATTAAGTGATATAAAAAATATGTATTAAGGCATGCAGCCTAAAGAATAAACTGTAATGGAAGTAGTGATTTAGGTAGGCATGCAGCCAAAAAAAAAAGAAGTGAGTGTAGTATAAATGGGCATGTAGCCCAGATCAAGTAAATAAATTTGATAAAGTAAGACCAGAAATAGAAAAAAAAGAGAAAGAGTAAGGAGTTAAGAAAGGAAAAAAAAAGAGAAAAAGTAGATATTAAAAAATTTTAAAGGGCATACAGCCCAAACTAATTAATCAGACTGGAGTCTGAAATAGAAATATAGCTTGTTTAATTAATTATATAGTAACTGATGAGAAGAGAGTCTAAAGTTAGGTTATAACTTTGTTAACTGTATAAGTTGGGTAGTTAGAACCAATACAAATTACTTGTACGATCCTCACCAATAATCCCATACTGTACTTAGTAAAGCACAGAGGTATTGTTGACCATTGAAATTGTTCATTTATTAGAAGAAATAGGTTTCATGATGAACAATAGTAATGAGTAAAGGCATACATCAGAATAGACCCCTTACTGATACATTTACCACTATAACCTTGACTCACCCTTCTCCACAGCACACTAATACAATTAAATATAATAAATAGAAGACTCTGTTTCCCACAACTAACATATCTTTATCATATATAGCTAAACTAAATCTAATAGAGGCCAGGTAGCCCACTCTAGTAGAGCTTTGGCCCGAGGATAAATTAGTCCTAGCTGTAGGTCCCTGTAATAATTCATGTAATCTATTTGAGTAATGTAACGCATAATTATTCAATAAAGACCGAGGCCAGGCCTCACTCTTAAAACAAAAAAAAAAACAATAGTAATGTCCTGTTTGTAAACGAAGTCACAAGGCAAGACATTATTGTGAGTTACGGGTTATACATGTGATGGCAGATCAATTTGTTAATGAGGCTTTGACAGCATAATGAGGCTTTGATGGCATTTATATTTGAGTAATTTGATAATCTGCTGATTTCTTTGTTCTTGAATTTTCTGCTCAACATTGTATCCAGCTACATCCCTCCCACCACACCCAGATATAACAATAGGGTTTAAATCTCAAAAGTATATGATTCTTGTAAAGTCTGCTCACGTGATATCAGTTTGCTTGTTCTGCGACTCTATCCTATACTGTACTTCGTAGAGCACAGAGGTATTGTTGGCCATGGAAGTTGTTCGTTCATCAGAAGGAATAGGTATGATGAACAATAATAATGCAGAACGTCCATCTCTAGTTGTTACATAAGACCCGTACGATAATACATATTGTATAATTCAAACTTAAAAACTATTATCTACTATACCGAACTATTATACTTATTTAATAAGTTATACTATACAGGTAAACTATATACTTCATCTTTCATACCATTAGCTATACGAATATTTGCAACACCGCCTTTGACATCCCTAGTCTAAGTTGATATAAAATTTGAAAGTAACTTGGCTGATTCTGTATAATTGGCAATCATATTTTACTAATAATCTTTAGAAATATAAGGTAATATCGGTAATATATAGAATTGCTGAGAATATACCGATTCCTGTAATATGTTTGTAAAGATTATCAGTTTAATTTTGTAAATTTTGATAGTCCTGGTGTATACTGTATATATCAAACATTTGATCTGTTATTCACTTCCTGATACGGCTTCATTCGACCTGTGAAATTGATGTCAAAAGCGATAAACATATCTAAATTAATAAAAAAAACAAGGTTTTATATATGTTCATAAAGTTAGGCAAATACGTAGATTATTAATTATATATGGAAATTCATTTCTTTCAATAGAGCAACTTTATGTTCGTGTAACAGATTTTTGTTTATAATGACTGATGGTGGACTTATTTTATTATTTTGTCATTCTACAGCACCTAAACGGAGGTCGTCTAAAGCCTTGTAGTATTTTATATTGGTTACGTGCCTTTTAATTTACAAACTAATTAGTAATCAATTTAAAAATCTACTTGACTTTAGACTATCTCCTCAAATGTAAGATTATGAAATGTTAATTTGAACAATTCTTTGAAAGAAGGATTAATTCACTTTTTTATGCAGGTCTTTCCACTCTTTTTACAGTAATTCTAAAGGCACATCACCAAATCTTAATTTTGCTGAACAAGCTTGGACTTCTTGGTTCAACTTTTTCGAAAATGAAGTTGTCGCAACCACTATATTATGCTTTGTTATACATGAAGTCATTTACTTTGGACGTTGTATACCCTTTTGGATTGCTGATTTTATACCCTTTCTTCAAAAATATAAACTTCAAGCTGTAAGCAAGCATCTACCACATTATAGTTCAAAAAACTTTAATTCATAATCCATTCATTAATTTTTATCATTTATTTAGGATAAACCAAATACGATAGCAGAGCAGTGGAAATGTTTTAAATCTGTTCTTTTTATGCATTATTTTGTCGAACTTCCATTAATTTTCGGTTTTTATCCCACTGCTATGTTGTTTGGAATGGACATAGATGTACCATTCCACCATTGGCACAAAATAACTTTTCATATATGTGTGTTTTTCGTCTTCGAGGACACATACAATTACTGGTCTCATCGTTTATTGCATTACGGTCCTTTTTATAAATATATCCATAAACAACATCATGAATATTCTGCTCCTTTTGGATTGGTAAATTTGTAATGGGATTTATACTGCACAATCAAGTGCAAAATTTTGAAATATTTTCGTTTACATTTTTAGGCGGCTACGTATTCTCATCCGCTTGAAATAATTATCTTGGGCATCGGAACTATTGGTGGACCACTTTTATGGGTTTATTTTACTCATGATCTTCACGTTGCCACCGTTTTGATTTGGATGATTTTACGCCTGCTTCAAGCTATTGACGCACACTCCGGCTATGGTAATAAAGTATTAACTTTATTAAATATCGATCTTTTCTTACATTCATAAGCTTTGTTTTTTTTTTAATAATAAAGATTTTCCTTGGTCTCTTCGTCATTTCATTCCATTCTGGGCCGGTGCTGAACATCACGATTATCACCATATGGCGTTTGTTAATTGTTATTCTTCTTCGTTTAGGTGGTGGGATTATTTAATGGGCACCGATTTAAAGTATAAAGCTTACAGAAAAAAGCAGGCCCAATTCAAAGATAATAGAAAAGTAAAAGCCAGATGATTTATCGGATTTTTTGCAGCATGGTTAGCCAAAGTAAATCTGATAGTTTTATTATATGCTAAATCAAAATTACTAAACTACTATATTTTAGACTTTGCTGAACAAAATTATAAATTAAATATTATTATTATTTCTTTTTTTTCTTTTGCAATCTTAACTAAATCTTGTACATGTGATGACTTATCACCATGTTTTGAATGTTTATTGTATGGTTTCAATACAATTAATTTTATTTCTAAATGTTTGTAGGATCTGTTTTGTTTGGATGAAGTTGTAATTTTTTATAAGATTAGGCGTTAATATACATGGGTGTCTAAATTATGGGTGAGTTACGGAAGATGGCATGGCGAAATTTTTTAATATTTTCGCCATGGTGTTTCAAAATGCCATGAGCCTAAATTTTTTTTTGGTTGCCATAAATTTATAAACTGCGATATTTCCTATATTATATAGACTGCCTATATCATTATAGACTGCCAATATTATTATTAACTATCTATATTACACCATAAATCTCCATATACAAGACGGATCTCTTAAATTCCATCAATTTTAAAAACCCAGGTCTATTGTACAGCTGAGAGTTCATATCATTAAGAGAAAAACTTTGAAGAGATGCATTTTGCTTTTATAATAGGCAGTCGGGATTTTGAATTTTCTGGGTTTTGTTTTTTGGGGATTTTAGTATTTTAAATTTTAGTATTTCGGGAATTTGTCTGTCAGGATTATATATCATCGGAATTGTGTTCATCGGGATTGCGTATCAAATCCGTAAGAGATGTGCCCAAATATGATAAATCAACCGTAATACAGTGTTATTAACAGAAAGATGGATTCAGTATTTCATCAAAAAGAATAATCTCATGAGCTTTTCTATCGGTAACTCTATAGATGTGCCTGAGGTTCTGATCGGTTGGTTTAAAAGCTAAAAATAGTAAAAAAAAATTTGTTCAAATATGAACGATACTAGAGATTAAACCTGTTTAGAAAATTTCTATCCGGGTATTATTAATTTACCCGGGATATCCAGGTAAGTTATTATATATTTCGGGTAATCGTATAGTAACAACTTCAATCCCTAAACAATACTTTATATGATTGCCGCTAGTGATGTGCAAATTAGCTTTTTTTAAATTTCATGCACATGAAATGCGCATGGGATTTTGGCCCGCATTATGGTAGCTTGCTGCCAGTGCGGACCAGAATTATGAGATTTGAAATGTTCCGAAAGCTCCGAAATATTCCAATGCGCATGATGCCATCAGACTTTCAATTCTATTTTGTACGGCAAAATGTTAACGTATAATACTAGAAACTCATAGTACTCAAGAGTAGGGAAACATACATTTTGAAATTTAACTAAAAATAACGATGACATAGATGTGTTTTACGTTTATAGTATTTAGTCATTGTGTTCTAATCTACGAATGGTATGTAAATTAATTAATGACGCGTAACAAGTATACGCTTACAATAAATATTAGTAATAATAATTTCCGGCTTATCAGATATTACTTTCCTTATGACTTAATGGGTTGTACGTAAATTAACGCATTCTATTTATTCGTATATTTACGGTTAATTTTTCATTATCCCTTAAACCGTTTGGAATTCAGGCCAAATTTGCACTGAATTCTATTATAAAAATACTTCTGATCTATTTTTTT
>CAJVPZ010001047.1:0-15798 GCA_910592135.1 Racocetra fulgida | reverse complement strand
CTTTAATAAAACTTGGTTTGTCAATTTTTGTTCACAACAGGAGTATGGTTTTAGATTTGAATCTATCAATATTTCACGTTAAAGACTTCTGCCAGTATTAATTTAGTCATAGATATAATTACTTTTGTACATATTGTTTTTTTTATTCGTGACGATTTAGTAAAGTTAAAATTTCGATTAACCAATAAAATTTTTATGATATCACGGGATGATCTACAAAAATTGGCCAATCGAAATGAAAGCCCGCTATGCTTTCAAATCCTAGATAAAGGAAGCGATTTATATTTAATAAATTACAGGTATAAAAAACTAAAAAGAATCAAAAACGATTTAATAATATTAAAATACGTCAAACTAAGGCCTTTAAAAGAGAATCAATTTTTTGTGTGAAGTTTTCTTGTGAAGAATGATATAATCTAAGAGTATTTAGTTATTATAACAATATGAAATTTTCAATAGACAGTATTATTTAATTTTTATTCTTTTTTTTGCAATTGCATTTTGTTTAATCCAATTAGTTTATTAGTTCAGTAGTTATAGATGACAGGCGTGAGTAACGATTATAAGAAATTCGTAAATATTTGTTATGGTCAATAAAGCATTTAAGTGCATACTGATATCTTTCATTCTGAAGAATGAATACTCGTATTAGTATACAAATTTTAACTTATTTTTATAATACGATTAATCAATTTATGTCTGATTTACTGGTCCACTTTCAAACTTCTATTATGAACCAAGAAATCTATTTTGTCATGATTTTATATAAAATTTTATTTGATACTATGTTAAATACATTGTTCAATAAATGAATAGTACACTTTAATATAAATGAATTGTATACTTTAATAATAAATAAAATGTATTGTTATTTTATTTTTAAAATGTATTGTTAATATTCCCTTATTATCACGAAATATTGATCTATATTCATTCATTGTTCTATTGTTATTGATATCCTTCTGGTATTTATGCTTGATTGATAGTGCATATAAAGAATTAATTGTTATTTATATCTACACTTTCGGTATTTATACTTCACTAATAGTGCATATAATGAATTCAATTCTAACTCTTTGATAAATATCCAATTCTACAAAAAAAAAAAAAACTTAATAAATGCCTTAAATTACATAGTATTGTGATATACAAAATTCTGTGACCCGAATTATTATTTTTTATGTGCTGTATTAATTGTAATTGTGCAATTGCCAACAATCATTTTTAGCTTCTAGCCAATGCTCAGATTCATTGACCAAAATTGCAAAGACAATCAATATTTTTTAAAAAAATATTAAATAACCATGGGTTACATAATTTTGCAAAGTGTAATAAAAAAGTACTGATTTTTTGATGCGGCTAGATCTTTTACACTTGAACAACTTATTAAAAACAAATTATAAAAATTGCAACTTTAAGAATTGGAAGATACTAAAGAAATTAGTATTTTGATATAAAAATATAAACTAAAAGTAAATGCATTGAATAAAACCATATTTGTACTTCGTTTCTGTTTAAATATTTAATTTTCATCTATTATTCTAATGCACTCAAATGTGACCCGGGTCATAATCGCATTCTTATATTTAAAGTAAAATATGTCAAGGAATTAAAAGAATAGCACATTTAATAAAAAATAAATATTTGAAATTTATGAAATAAATTAAATAAATAGTTCCAAAGTAATCAAACCTTTAATTCTTAAATTACCATTCTTTTGTTTCACTTCAGATAATTGAAAAAGTACGTGGCCTTAATTTAGAATTAGCTGCACTATTAAATTAAAAGTCAAGGTTCCTAATAGTTTTGTTTAGACTTATGTGATTTTTAGAATTTTTTATTGTTAAACAATAAAAATCCCTGAATCGCATAAGTTTGAATACTTTAGTTTTGATTAAGACTAGAATTGTATACAAATTAGGGGCCTTTCGTTTAGATTTCTATATATATTATATAAATTAAAAAAATAGAATGTTTAATAAGATATCTATTCATATAAATATAAGCATCTTCGCCATGGCAATATTTGTTCGAAAGCCAAAGCAAAGATTGATTAAGTTTTGATACTCATAAAATTAGCTTAAAATGAAGAAGTGCAAAAAGTGTAAAGTTATTCGTAAGGATGATTAATTGTTTGGAGAGGTGTTCGATACACAATATGCATTAAATGCAAAAAAAAACATGATCAAAAAAAGAAAAATCTTTCACCAACTGCAAATTCAACAGATAGTGTCAAATCAATTGACCAGTCTGAAGTTATTGGCCAAGTGATAGAACATGATGAAAGTAATGTATGCATTGAAATTGATTTTTCTGAGGTCAGTGACTTCATTGCAGACAAGATTTGAGAGGTCACAGCAGATTCTGATGTTGATGGAGTAGTTGACATTGCCTACCAAACAGGTTTATTAGTAAAAATAAATATAAATACTCAAAACATAACATCTAAAGAAATTGCTAATCTTATTATTATTGAAATTGAAAGAGGAGATAACTTTTCATGGACGTATATATAATTTATTAAAAACAAGTGTATATTTCGTGATTTTAACCACCCACTCCTATAAAATTTTAATAGCTCTGTTTTATGTAGTAACATATAAAAATAAATTAGAATCAATATTATTTAATCTATCACCTTATCTACTCCCTTAATGATTCTTCTCACTTTTAATACTTAGCTAATAGATATATTTACTATAGGTTTCATAAAGCCGTCCACTCAAGAAAATATGGCAATATAGTCAGCAGGTTAACATATTTGTGTTGCTAGTCAAATGAGGCACAAAGTGAAGCATATAAGGAATCTAATCACAAAAGACATGTTCGTCATAACTGTAAGAGTAAGATTACAGTGCAAGTTGATACAGCCGTCGGTTTTGCAAAGGTAAATATTCGACACGGATTCATTTATCAACAACCAAATTTATGTGTTGAGATGCCAAATGAACTATGTGAAGAGATTAAAGCCCATACTTATCTTACAATGGTTCAGTTAATAACCCATCTACAACACCAAGGGTTTGATATTTCAAAGTATTCGCAAAAGCAAATACATTATTAGAAAACTATAGCAAACAAAAATGAATTCCAATGCTATGATAATCAGGTAGAATCTGTATACAGGCTACTCAATAAATATAGAAATCAGGATTTCTATTAGTGCTTGGATATACAGGATTCAGAATCCACTGCAATAGCATTTACAATCCTGTTGTTAAAAGAACTTAGTAATAATAACATCCATGTAGCTGAGATCTACATAGATACAACATATAAAACTGCTCATAGGCATTATGAACTTTATAGTCTTGTCGCTGATGTTGATGGAACTAGTTTTCCTATCGCATATCTTATAATAGATACAACTAAAGCAACAAACTCAAGTACTCATACAGAAAAACATCATATAATATTAAAACAATTTCTAAAAGCAATAAAGTCATATAATATTAATCCAAACTTCATGCTTACCAATAAAGATTTTGCAGAAATTAATGCCGTATCTGAGGTGTGGGGGTATCAGTAGTTCAATTGTGTGCCTGGCATATGAAGCATTTCGTAAAATGTAAACTTGAAGAAAAAGTAAAACTATTAGGTAATATAAATTAAAATAAAATAAAATAGAGTCTGTTTAGACTATAAAATCATTTTATACCTTACTTTTGTTTTATATAAATGTTCGGATTGCTCTTCGAGATGTGAAGCTTCTTCTCGTTATCTTCTCTTCATAAATAATTACTTCTGGCAGTTAGTTTATTAAATTGTTGCAAATTACTTTTCATAGCATAGTTTTTTGTTGGTTTATATAAGATGTAGTTATGGAAAAATGATTAAGCACAAAAAATCTCTCTTTTTACCATACAAATTATTTTATCTTATTCTAATCTCAATTTTATCTATTACAGGCAACGCTGGATTAATAACTGTGAATTATAATACAAATGAAGCATCTAATGAATTTAACTTCATTGATCTCAGGTTTTATCCAATAGAAGACTGTAATCTATGGTCATATATTATATGCTCTTCTACCTTTCAAGAAAAAATTTTAGAATTAATGCAGAGGCATTTTGACTTATATCCCTTAATCCCCATGGATGCACAAGGTGCTACAATGGAACCAGAGGCTATCAGAAAATGTGCTGTGAAGGAGATGTATCAATTCTGTACTCAAAATGGATTACAGTTGCTCTGGGCCTATCTTTGAATCAATTAGTATTCATCACAGAGGTGAAATCTTTGAGCTCATTCAACTAAGCCCACTATACCCTATAGAAAAATGACAATAAAAATTGAGGGTCATTGAATGTTTTAAAACGTCATTATCTACAGCATTTTAACCAGCTTAGACTGAATCTCATACTGTGGACACTATTAAATGAGATGATGTCTGCCCAGAAAGACCGGCTTTCGCAAATTCAGGCTGGCATAGTGAAATCATCCTGGTAGGATGATTTTAAAAAGGCATGGATCTATGCTGATGCGAATGAAGAGGAATGAGTAAAATTATGTGCAAATAGTTGTAGTAATAAAAGAAAGAGAAATATTGATTTAATAACAACAAATTTAGAAAATTCATATTTTACCAGTTTTACTCGGTGGGTTTGTAGTTGCTCTGCATTTGTTGGTAGCCGTTTTTTATTGTGTATACATCTGGTAAGGCAGGTTGTTAACTTATCTGATGAAGAAAGGCGATGTTTAATCAGGAGTGAATTTAAGTGCCATACAACCCTCCTATTTCTTATTATTTGTGATTTTAATACCACTAATACTGAATCGTCTAAAGCTTTAGTTGATGAAACATATATTGATTGTACACCTAATAATTACAGCATTAACATTGATAAGAACTCAGACAAAGAAGCTTGTATCTATGTGGAATCAAACTGTAAATTGTTTACACAAACGTTTAAGCAGGTTTGTTCAGAGAAATCTGCAAATAATTGGAAACAAGTCAGTGCGATGATAAAATGGAGTCATTTGGTGTCAATGGAAAAAGATATTCAATCTGTAGAATGAAGAAGGCATCAGCAAATGACTTGGACACCAGAAAATACTAAAAAACTGTATCTTATATATCTTTCATGCCCAGAAGAGCCAATACAGTTAGAAAATATAGTAATTGTTAATGAATCCTGATTAAACCTATATATTATTAGTGAAAAAATAAAATATTATTAATAAAACAAAATAATGAAATTGAAAAAATAAAAATTAAAAACTATATACAGTCAACTTCGGATATAACAAACTGACTCTATAAAGAACTTTCTTTTAAAAAAAATTATTATAGAGTTAGGTATAAAAACATAGTGATTACTAACTATTTTTTACTATAAGAATTATTATCAGTTAATTATAGAGTTGACTGATTAAATTGTGTCAAAGGTAATTTCTATAAAACTGGCTTTAAGTTTTAATTTCAAATATGAAATTACTTAATACCTTTAAGTCTTATTTTTAGAAAATAGAATATATAAATAGAGGTGAGTCTTTTTATTAAAGATTTAGAGCAGTTTTTTGTTGTATTAAAAGCGAAGATGAAAAGAAAAGGCTTCACTTCATCTAATCTATGATGATCATCCAATCAGTCATCATATTTTAAAACTGCAGCAGTGATGTGATGTGATGTCGATCATCACCTGAACTTTGGGGTCCACTCTGGGGTAATCTACTGAAGTTATTGAAATAAGATTTTCTTAATTTTGAAACCAAATTTCTCCCAACTATCTGATAGGATTTAATAAAAATTTTTTTAAATTATTTCTATAAATTAGTAGAATTCCATTTAAAAAAATTTCACTTAATTCTATTGAATAGTTGTAAAATTTTTTCTCAAAGTTTAGAAAGATTCATTGTCTTCTAAAAAAATAACTGCAGATAAATTTTTCAAACTTTGAGCGAAAAGTTCTCGACAACTATCTGATAGAATTTGATAGAATCTATTTAAAATAATTCTAGAAAGTTAATAGAATTCATTTAAAAAAATTTTCATCGAATTCTACTGGATAGGTGTTGAGAAATTTTCTTTCAAAGTTTGAGAAAATTTCTGCTGCCTCTAAAAAATTCGTCACAATAGAACTTTTTCAAACTTTGAATGAAAATTTTTTGGCACTACCTGGCAGAATTTGACGAAAATTTTTTAAATAAATTCTGCTAAATTATAGAATTTATTTTAAAAAAATTCTATAGAATTCTATCAGATAGTTGTCGAAAAAAGTTCTGCTGTAATGATTTTCTTTAGAGGTCACAGAAATTTCTCAAACTTTGAACGAAAATTTCTCAACATCTGGGGCATCAAAAGTAGAAACCAGTGAATTTGGCTAATCACGAGTTTTAAGAAAATCAGCAAAAACTATTTTATTACACAAAATCAAAACAATCTAAAAATAGTTTATTCAATATTAACAAACCTGTTTAAACAGGATTATCAGATTTGTAGATCACTATCATACTAACATTTGCACTAGTAAATCTATTTTTAGATTATAGTGTCAAAAGCTTTTAACTAATGTATTACAAAAATTTATTTAATGATAGACTTTCATTATTAATCAAAAAAGATTAGGCTTTAAATTTTATATCTGATCAATCAAACAGATTAATTTTTAAAAAATTGTCAAATTCCTTGGTTTCTACTTTTGATGCCCTATCTATCCAGCAGAATTCAATGAAATCTTTTTTAAATGAATTCTACTAATTAGTAGAATTGATTTAAAAAAATTTTTATCAAGTTCTATTAGATAGTTGTGAAGAAAATTTGTCAAAAATCATATCTCAATAGCTTACATATGTAATATATCACATGATGATCAGGTATATGCAATATCATGTGATTAGGTACGTGTTCGTAATCTTACCCAGATGTGCCAACAAAATTTTACTGTCTGTGATCATTGGGAAAATCTTTTATGTTAGGGTTAGCATTTAAATTAATGTTAATAAGTAATGGGGGTATAGTAAAATTACTCGAGGAATTTTTTTTGTTAATGCACAAAAGGCAGTTTTTTATATAAATTTTTGAGAAATAAGCGATTTTTAACAAAACTGACATTTGTTTTAGATCTTTGTGATTGTAGTACATTGCACCAAATTGTGATTAATTATTGGATAATTTGATATAGATCTTCATGTGACTGTGAAATTTTGTTGGCGCACCTGGGGTAGTTCGTGTCCGTAAACCTGGTGGGCGAATTGGAGATCTTTTCCAGTATCGCTACCAAAAAAGTATAGACACGTTATCGTGCCAAAAAATCTTTAAGTTCGTTTAAGGTTGGGTTAGGGTCTATGTTAAGTTTCAATTTTAGTGTTCTAATAGTAAAATCGTTCAAGGAAATTTTTTTGTTAATGCACAAAAGGTGGTTTCCTATGCAGATTTTTGAGTTATAAGCGATTTTGACAAAACGAACGTTTGTTTTGAATTTTTTGATCATGTTATGTTACACCTGATTTTGAAATCTGATTGGTTTGTGCTACAAAAAAATCACCTGTCCGTACTTTTTTGGTGGCAATATTGGGTAGTTGAATAGGAGAGTGCAATCACATGATTTTTGACCAATCACATTACAAGATTAGATGTAATGTAAAATCAAAACAACGAAGTATTAAAATTATAAAATCTTTCTTTAAGGTATGTATCAAGGTGCTTAAAGACCATATAAATATAAAATTTTGCAAGAAAATTTTTTTATTATGACACCAAAGACGGTTTCATAAGCAAAATTTTGAGTTATTAGCAGTTTTTGAAAAAATGAGCGTTTGTTTTGAATTTTTCTGTTTGTGCTATGTTACACTTGATCTTGAAATATTATTGGGCAAAGATCACGTGATTGCGTCTTTTTCACCACCACTAAGCTACTTATCATAAAATTGGCTGAAGCTGAAAATTTGGGGATCCATAAAACCTACTAAAACCCACTTACCATAGTGCACTGACCAAAGTATCTCACTTTTTGAGTACCCCCCATTCAAAATACCCAGGTATTTTACATAGCACTTTTTTTCTTGCCATGAATAATACCCCAGGTATTTTATAATTACTGAAAGTGAAATTTTTGTATAAGACCCAGGTATTTTGTATGCGTAACTGCATCGATCATGTTTATTGCATAATCAAATGTTTGGTTAATGTCTACACGTACGTACGTATGTATGTTCTAGAATTAAAAATTTACTTACGTCCTAATAATTCAACAAGCTGCGTGTTAAATTATTTTAAAGCTAATTAAAGGCACAAGAATAAAGATTATAAATTCTTGTTTAAAAATATTGGTTCATAAATTCATCTTTTTTGAATTATTTAATTGTTTTGAGATCTTATATATGTAAATATATCTATACTAACTTTCGCAGCAAGATTTTGACAGATCAATGCTTACATCTCAAATTTATAATTGCCAAAAAGAAAGTTTTATTTAACTATGTGGCAATGATTTTAAAGATGAATTTTAAGCAGTCACTGCTTCACAGATAACAGAATTGCAAGTTCAAACACTGCCTATTCAGTCCTCATTTTGTATCATACACTTTGGATAATTAATTTTTGAAGCGTCATTATTATACAATTTTACAAGATTTCGCCTCATATCCCTTATCATTTTTAAGGTTTTTATAAATTCATAAATTTACATAAGCCACCAATATTTATAGTTATCATAACAAAATTCTTGCTGGACAAAGGTTTGATTCTGCAACAAAGATTTGCAGCCTGAATATTTCTCCTGAAACCTCTAAATGCTTTGTTGAGTTAGGAAATGACGAATGAATTTAAATCTACAAATGGCCCAATATCTTAATAAAATAAAATGTTCAGATACTAATGAATTAAAATACAACTGTTAAAATAAAAAAATTACCAGTATATTATATAACTAATTTTCCCACTAGAAATTCTAAATGAAAAAATATAAGCATAACCAGATAAAATTTGATTTTATTTGATTTTATGAAATTTGATTAAGCAAAAAAAAAAATTTTTTTTTGCTTACAATTATAATACTGTACCTAAAATTTGATTAAGCAAAAAAAAAAACAAATTCCTAAAATTTAAATGTTGTTCAAGCGAACAGCTATCCAACAGCAACTCATTAAATTTGAAGTAGCAAAAGGTCAGAAATTTTTTTATAATCTTCTGTGCAGTTTTATTTCTGTCAATCCCAATCCTGAGTGACTGTTAATTCCTCATTTTCATTGTAATACTTGTTATAAACTAACCCACTTTCATTTTCATCAACGTCATCTCCATTTTCATCATTATCATCGTTATTCGATTCTTTCTGACTTTCAATTCCTCTTCCTGAATTTACTTGATTTGTAACTTTCATAAAGTCAAAAATTAAATCATCCTCGGTTCCATCCATCTCATTAGAGATCCTGCAACACTTGAAAGACCTTCTAATCATATTAATATCAATGGCTTTCCAAGCCTCTTTCACCCAAGTTGTAACCAAAAGATAAGAAGGGCATTTCATTTTACCGGTCTTAGTATATTCTTTAATCCCTTCGTCCATCCATTTATTATAAAAATTTCGCATCTATTATATTAAACAAAAAAAAAAAAGGATTGTGTAATTATTTATAATTATTTGATTAGTAATTATGCACCATTCGTAGGGTTATGTTACGAAAGTTACAAACTTACAATAAATGTAATCTTGCGTGAGTTTCAGTAATCTGAATTTCATGTAAATTTCACACTTTATATATAGCACTAGCACTATGAAAAACTTAACTAGCATTATTAAATACTAATGCATTAAACTCTGCATTAAGTTTACTAATCAAATCGATGTGCATATAATCCAGCTAATTACATAATAATATGATCACATTTCTTACATAAAAAATTTACCAAAACTTATGCAAAATTACGCAAATTATATGTAATTTACAATTCTAACTCGTCTATATATTAAATTTTACCTTTGATTTGAATGATTTGTTTATATAGACATTAAGGGGTTGTAAACGAGATGTTAGACCACTGGGAATCAAAGCCAAATCAGTATTCTTTTCCAAAAAATGCCATTTTATAGAGTCCGTTTTATGACCAGCAAATGAGTCCAAAATTAACAAAGAACGTAGATTATTCCCATATCGTGCTCGTCTAGTCCAAACATTCTCTATCCACCTAAAAATAGCAATGCAATAAATAATAAAATAAATGCTAAAAAGAAATAACAATACCACAATAATTATTGCGCTTTGCAAAATTGTGTACTACTTATGATTATAAAATGATTGTGATTGCAATTGTGCTTATAAAGCTGGCCAATTTATCATAAATCTGGGTTTGTGTTGACTAGAAGCTAGAAATGGTTGTTAGCGATCACAATCGCAATTACAATCATTAAAAAAAAGTTTGTCATTGGGGTATGTAATTTTGCAAAGCGCAATAATGATTATATGAATATAGCAAAGTTAGTAAATTATTAACTACAGTTATAAGTTTTCACTTTGCAACACTTATATGTATGATAATTGACTAGTTTTATACCCTACTATAATATTTCATCCTCATTCATCCATCCGTTAGAGTTTGCATGTACAATAATGCCATTGGGAAATTCTTCACAAGGTACTTTAACTAAATTAAAAATAACTAAAGGTGGTAATTTAGTACTATCGGCCAAACAGGCCAGAACAACAGTAAAATTCGAACGTTTATGCCCAGTTAATAGAATTGATATGGTCTTAGTGCCTCTTTCTTCAATTGTAGTGTTGCTTGACATACTAAAAGCCACAGCAGTTTCGTCCATATTACCAATTAAAGATAAAGGATAGTTATATTTACGTCGCTTAAAAAGCACAAGAGATAAAAATTCATTTTGATCCTCAATATAACTCTCAGGGAGACGTTAGGCAACAGTAGTTTGCCTTCGGTTTACTAAACTATTCCTAGACATAAATCCATCTATCCATTTTTGTGAGAATTTATTATCTTGTATTCTTCTATATTTTTCTTGATAATGAGATGTAGCACATAGAGAGCGGGCTTTGGCTTGAATCATATACCGGCTTACAGTTTTTTGTTGAGATCGAATATCTCGAAACCATTCAATCAATTCGGCTTCAAGTTCAGGATACTTCGGCCAGGCCCCAGGTGACAACTTTTGGATGTAAGGTGCAACTTTTATAAGATCAGATTTTTTGCTTATCCATTCCCGAAGTTGCTTTGTTTCTATCCCAAATTCATTAGCAGTTGAACGTTTACTATGGCCTCTTTCATAGTAAGCAATTATCATTAGTTTCTTGCGCGCTGTCCAAGTTCTTTTTTTTTGAGTTACTCAAGCACATCGGGTTTTAAAGTTTCCACAAACCATTCTATTTATTATATTATGGTTTGTGCTAATAAGTACAGGTTCTCAGGTTTTACAGTGACTGTTGGTGGTGGTGTTACTGCAAAGGGCTTCCGTTATACCTTAACACCTTCAAGGCCAAGTTTATTAAAGTGGTATCTTGCAAAAAAAAACTTTGGCAGTGTTTTTTTTTAATTTTGACCCACAGGTCAAGGTAAGATATAATATTTCGTTACTTCGTTTCATTTGAAAAAGAAAATTTATACATATATGAATATACAAAGAAGTTCATCAATTGTCTTTTATATCGTTACTTGTATCACTTAAATACATCGTGTATAATACCCCCATATAAAATACCCCCCTAGCAAAAGATCCTACCGCATAAGATACCCGTCACCGATCAAGATACCCACGAGTATTTTATAGATGTGCGCTTTTGTTTTTATTACGCACACTAATCTTAGACATTAGTCAAAGGTTGTCCCGAATTATTGTAGTCTGAGGTTTTTATTTAGAACGTAGTTGCTCAATGAGAATTGCGGATAGTTTTATTATGTATTTTAAGTCTTCTTAATAAAGTTTTTACAAATTTTAAATAATCAAATAATCACTTAACTACAGATTAAAATACAAATAGGCAATAAGCGTAAGTGAAGCGTGCCTTTCCCTGTACATTTAGTATTGATATCTCTTTACAAATTTTAATCTTTTGCATTTGCCTTTATTCGTATTTTAGTATTTGTATGTTTATTTTTGGTTAGATTGTATTAGACCTCGGGTACTTTGGTCAGTGCACTACGGTATACATGTTTATTATAAATTCTACCCATAAAGCTGACCCCTAACCCTAAAAAAAAGTCAAAAAATTGTACCCCAAATATTTTGAAATTTTTATAATAAAACAGATCAAATTTTCAGCTTCAGCCAATTTCAGCTTCAGCCACCACAATCATTAACCCGTTTAGCCATTAACTGTAATCATATAACCGTTTATTAACTGTTTAATCAATAATAGTTCATAAGATTTTTCATTTTATTCATATTTAGCCGGCGAGTATAAAAATGGTTAATTAAGATCAATACTTAAAATGCTAATCAAGTTTATTAATACTGTTATATAATAATTCTTTTTATTATTCAAGTTCATTAATATTATTCTTTGGTTTATTTCATTCACGTTACTTTAATTCAACTGGTGGGCATAGAAATTAATTATGAATCGCATGTGAAATAACTATTATGAAATAAGAATTATTGACTATAAAGGTCTTACTAATTCACAAATTGTAAGAAGATATCATGCATGTAACATAGTGTCATACATACGATCCTGACATAACGATTCAAGGATGAGAAAGTAGAAATAGGATCATTAATCATTGCATGAAAGAATTCCAACATAGAACTTAAAATTTGAGGAGATGGTTAGATGGAATCCATTTAATAGACTAGCAAATATTGAATAATTGATATAATATATATATTATATATAATATTGGTCTACAAATAATTTTATCATTATAAATGTTAACATGTTTGATGATATAAAATTTTTAGTTAAATGCTTGATGTGTTTGTTTGTACAAAAACTTATAAAAAAGACTAAAATCTATATCTTCAGAAATGATAGTGAATTTTATTTATAAAAGACGGACTAATATCTAAATCTTTTATAATTTCAAAATGATAAGCTTTCTAATTTTTTTTAATTCTTTGATGATGAAGATGATTTGAAAGCATTATGCTTCTATATTTAATCTAAGATATTCATATCAATATAATATTGATATTAGTTATCTGATCTTAAATTGTATATGTAAATATATATATATACATGTATCAATTTATAGAATCTATTATGCTAAAATCATAAACTTAACCAAATCAGCTGAAAAATCATCATCTAATTTTTATTAGATGTTCTAAGAATTATAATAATAGCTGCAAATTCAATTCGAGTTTATTTGAACCTAATCCAGGTTTAAGTAAACCCAGTTCAGGTTTATTTGAACTCAATTTGGGTTTACTTGACCCAAGTCGGGTTCATTTAAACCTAAGTTGGGTCAAGTCAGGTTTAATTGAATCTAATCTAGGTTTACTTGGGTTTATTTGAACGCAAGCAGGGTTTAAGCAAACCAGACTTGGGTTTACATGAACCCAAATTGAGTTCAAGTGAACCTGGCTTGGGTTCATTTGAAACCAAGTTAAGTTCAAGCAAACCCAATCTGGGTTCACTTGAACCCAAGTCGGGTTCAAGTAAACCCAATCCAGGCTCACTTGAACCCAAGTCAGGTTCAAGTGAACCAATTCAGACTCACCTGAACCCAATCCGGGTTCACTTGAATCAAAGTCAAGTTCAAGTGAACCTAACCCAAATAATATAATAATACCCGAACTAAAAAAAAATTACAGCTATTATCATAATTTCTGGAACATTTGCTCATTACCCGAAATCTTTTTGGCGTTTGATAAATTACCTAACTCTTTAGAAATTACATCATTGCCTCTGGACTGAAGACCGAAGAAAGTACTGTAGTTTCTGGAGAGTTAGGTAATTTACTGAACGACCAAAAAGATTTCAGGTAATGAGCAGGTGTCCCAGTAATTATGATAATAGCTGTAATTCTAAAAAAAATTAAAATCTAATAACTGGAGGATCACCCGGGTCTGAGAGCTAGAAAACTAAAAACTAAAAATTAAAAAACTTAAAAGTTAGAAAAAATTTAGACCGTGTCTCCGAGGCATCACCCGGGTTTGAGAGCTAGTCTTATCCTAATTGTTAATTAATACCGGTTTATATCCATATATTGATTTATTATGCTTTAATATGGGGTGACAATAGAAACCAAGCAAATTGTTTTTAAGTAATTTTTTTTTAAAACTTAAATTAAAATATTTCAACAATTATTAAACCAAACTTGATAACCCTTCTTTTATTTTAATTTTATATAGTTATAGAATTAAATAAAAAAAAAAAATTTTAAAAAACTCACTAAAACAATTTGCTTAGTTTCTACTGACACCCCCATATATATGATTTTATATGCGATATTGTTAACCTGTAACGTAATAATTATATTAAATAGATAAAAATATTTTTAACTTTATTATTAATTGCTAGTAACAGAACTATAATGCTAAAAAAATGGTATATATCGATATTATTTTTACCATCCACTTTTATTACGGGGTCTCATTTACCGCATCATTTACTCTTTGATTATCTCTTGGATAATCGGTTATAAAAATTTGCTTAAATTTAAGTATAGATATTTTACCAATAGAAATTAATATCAACCATAAATTTGTCCAAAACAACAAAAGTAAAATTTTGTTTACTTCTTTTAAAATACCGTAATAGAATAGGTAAGTTGCTATGTCAACCAAAATTATTTCCATAAATATAATAATTTCTTCATGATATGAATAACAAAAACAAGGTAAAAAAATGGCTAACAATAAAATAACTATAAACGGAACATGAATTTTAACATCAAAACCAGGAGTAATTCTAATTAAGCACAGAAAATTAATTAAGAGGACAACCGGTGGGAAAAACTGGAACATACCGACAAATGCGACGCACACATCATATTTTCCATGACCGAAATAGTTCAATAAATAACTTAATAAAAATATTATAAGTAACCCAATTGCTATACCATTAAAAGCTATTAATTCGCTTGTTACTTCATCTAAACCTCTTGTCGCATAAGAGAATATAGGCGGAAAAAAGAATAACAGGAATATTATTAAGGTAAAATAGGTAGAATAAGTTATGCGATTTAACCATATTGCATACGAGGGTCTCAGAATTTCTAAAATCGTTTCTGAGATTATAAGGATTAAAAGAATTACAGTGACCACAATATAAGGTATGTAATCAATTATTTCAAGGTTAAACATATCAGAAAGTTGTAAACTTGCTGATACTATAGGAAATAAATAAGTTATTAAGAAAAGATATTTTGAGAAAGGTTTTCCTGTCATTATTTCTATAATTCCGTAATTTTGAATATAACTTTATTCTTTCATACGTATAATTGTTTCAGGTCACCCGATCGTTACACAATTGATAAAAAAATTTTTTATACGGTTTACAATACTTTTTTAAAAAGCCCGGATAGCCTAACTTCGACAAGATGCTTCACTTCGCTTTACAACATATCTGCTTAATCCATTTTAATCCAACAACGTTTTTTTTACAATCTGATTGGTTGATGTGCAGGTGACTTGCAAAATTTACAATACGATTGGTTGATATTTGCGTGTAACCATATCGGAATCGATTTCCATATTTGGTACGGTCTCACTGAAGTATAATAACGATAATAATTGTTACATGCTTATTTGTCCGGTCTTTTTTTGCCAAAAAAGGTTACTGACTAGTAATCGGAAATCGATATAAGTCCGGAGCATAATTTATAGTTATCGTACATTTTGTGCATGATAACTATTTTATCGTTTGGGTCCTATGTAACAGTTTCTGACGTCA
>CAJVPZ010001046.1:0-15803 GCA_910592135.1 Racocetra fulgida | reverse complement strand
AAATTATTGAGATATTAGCAGTTTTGTGATGGACGAATTTTATTTAAGTTTGTGTAAAGGATTTACGGAAAGAGTTTCAGTATTTTTTATATATGGTTAGGGCAAAACTTAAGATTTTAACAAGAATATAGTTATATGTAAAATTTAGCAAAAAATTTTTTTAATTAGAATATCAAAGGTGGTTTCATATATAAAATTTTGAGATATTAAGATTTTTTGATTTTTTTTGCTTAAAAAGTTTGTTTTTATTACACAAAAAAATGATCTATATATTATATCTGATTTTAAATTTTGATTGGCTTTTCTAATAATTTTGTATAACAATATGTGTATATACTAGTGTACAAATAGCAATTCTCTTATATAATTATACTTAATTATTTTAATTATATTAAAATAAAAAAAAATTTATATAAACAATATAAGTAAAGTTGTATTACAAAGGATTTAAATAAGTAATACCTATAATTTAGATTATAGATATAGTATAGTATAAAGTCTATAAATAAATTGTAGACAGACTACTTAAAATAAATATTAAATTTGCAAATTGATTATTAATATTAATCAGTAATCACAACTCTCTCTGATGATTACTTATACCAAACTTACAATTAATGAAAACAGAAACTTGTTAGAGAAAAGTAGAAGAGACAACTATACAATAATAGTTTTTACAAAGGTCAAAACTTTTGCAATTTACTCTGAACTTCTCTGTATATTTGGTATACAAGTTAAAAGTATTCTTGTACAAGATAACTAACAAGAAGGTAATGCTATTGTAAAAAAAATTTTAATAAAAGCACTGCTTCTGTCGATAAAGTTAGATAATAGTTGGTCTAAAGGAGAACAACAAGCGAGTTTTCAACACACTTTTTACCAAAATTTAAAAATACTTGCAAACCGAAACCTTTTACCAAACTCTACTCTTTGCACTTTATGAAATTTTCACCAAAAAGTGTGAAAAATGGTATACCTCCAACAAAAGATTGACACAATAATAGCTGCTGAAAAAGGAAAGACATGTATACATATATATGTCTACTTTAGGATAAATAGTATCAGATAACATGATAACGTTTAAAACATTGCAAAAGATCTGCCGACCTAGTTGGGATAGCAACTTAAAGTTTCAACCTTGAAATTCTACTTTAAGACCAGATAGTTTTTAATATTTTTACATTCTGGATATAGACATAAATAACTAGTGTAGAGTTTAGTCTAGCTTATTTGTAGTACTATATAATTTTTACAATCTGGCATAGGTTTAATAGTGCTATCTTTGTTTTCTTTTCTTTTGTTTTCTTTTTTCTTTTTGTTATTGTTTTGTTTGGTTTTATTTGTTTAAATAGATCAGAATTTGATATTAAGGTATTTTCCCATTTTTCTTTTGTCTTTTGTATTTGTATCTGTATTTCGTTTTATAAAAAGAAAAGTTAATTCTGATATGATATATGGCACTCACCTATAATCAAAGAATAATCTCAGTAAGTTAGGGATCCAGATGGAGGCTTGAAGTTTACAGAGGTTGATCATATCTGGCGAAAGTATGGGTAAGCTGCTTTGTGAAGAGGTTAGTTTAGTTTAATCTAAAAAAAAGTAGCAAGATAGCCAAATTATAAAAAAATAAATACTAATTTTGAAGACTAAAAAAAAAAAATAAATAAATATCAAAAGTATATATATAGCTAATATATACTCTTTAATATAAGGAGATTCTTTTGAAGCTTTAGTTACTTACCTCTCACTTAACAAATAACTTGAATAAAAACCTAAGCTCAAAGAGGCTAGAAAAAATAAATAAATAAAAAAATAAAAAATTTTATTGTTTAATTATATTATTTAAAGATCAATATTGTTATATAATATAGCTAATCAAAATGCTAAAAAAGTTAGATAACTCAATATAAATGATATGATTAGAGTTAGGATGAAAAGCACGACAAAATTTTTAGACATGCTTTCTGGACATGCCTCTAGTTTTTCAAATTTAAATGCATGCTTTATAAACATGCTTTCAAAATTTTCTGTAAAATGATTTTTTTATTATATAAATGTTTAAAAAAAAGGCATACTCCTAGGTATACCTAAGAGTATATACAAGGAGGCATGCCCATGGATCTTGTGTTCTTCACTTTAATTAGAGTAGATTAGTAGGTCTACTAAAATTTAGCAAATTGCTTGAATTTAGATCAGATCAAAGTAGCATTAAGCAATAATACTAGCAAACTATATTATAGCAAAATTATTATTTAAACAGCTTTACTTAGTGCATAGGCTGCTACTTTATTAGTAAACTTTTAGATAATTTTAGAAAAATTTATTAATTCTAGCCTATTTTGACTCAAATTTGTGCTGATTTGCTGAATTTAACAATTTACTTCTATAATTATACAATGCAATAGAGTAAATTATATATAAATTTCTTCATATAACATGAACTCTCTAAAATGAACTTAAAGTTTGGAGATTACTACTGATATAGCAAAATATATAACTTATCTTCTTATTGGCATAGCAATAATTGACATAAGCACCCCAAATTTTTTGACATGAATTTTAAATTGTTTATAACTTTAAACGAAGATATCTTAATAAACAGCAACCAAACCCAATAAACTTTTTTTTATAAAGCTGTAAAATCATAACAAAAAAATTTTTATTGAATTTGGTGACTAGTTGTTGAATTATCTATATTCAAATTCTTAAAAATTTAAACTGTCTATTAAAATATATTAATATTGAATGAATATAACTTGGAAACTACCTATTCAATTTTGGTTTTATTTCAATTCTATAGTATCATAAAATTAAATAAAATTTTTATTGAATTTGGTTGGTTAGTTGCTGAGATATTTTCACTCAAAGTTTTATAAAAAAAATTTTTCACAGCTATTATTTTAAGGAGCAATATATTTGTAACCATGGCTACTGTAACCGCATCCCATAATAGCCAATCAAATTTAAAGATTAGATATAACATAACACAATCAAAAAAATTTAAAACAACATTTATTTCGTCAAAAATTGTCAAAAAATAGTTATAACTCAAAATTGAATATATGAAACTACTCTTTGAGATCTAACAAAAAAATTCCTTGCTAAAGTTTACTATAAAACACATCTTTTCAACTGCATACTATCTTTACCTTATCCTAACCCTAATTAACAAAAAAAAGAGTTATTTTAGTTATGGCTATGGTAGCTTATGGCTACAAATATATTAATCCTTATTTTAATAGATGTTTTAAATTTTTGTAAAACTTTGAATAAAGATAACTCAGCAACCACACAACCAAATTCAATAGTTTTTTTATTTTTTATTTTAAATACTATAGAATTGAAATAAAAAAATTCTTTGGTTGGTTGCCGAGTTGTCTTTATCTAAAGCTTTATAATTTTTTTTACTGATTTTAATAGATATTTTGAATTTTTACAAAAATACCTCAGCAATCATCTAATAAAATTTGATTAATTTTTTTTGTTATGATTCTACAACTCTGTAGAATTAAAATAAAAAATCTCTTGGGCTTTCTCTTTCCCCTTCTATAACTAATAGTAGCTAGTCTTAAATTAATTTATAAATAGAAAATTAAGAGGTGATTTGCTACATCTAGGTAATTATACAAGATATAATAGATAGTTAAAATTTAATATCATCTTGGACAATTCTGTAACTAATCTTATCATGTATACAGCAAATTCAAAATAAAAATAAAAAATAAAAAAAAATATAAAAAAAATATAAAAAATAAAAAATCTCATTAAATTTGGTTAGCTATTTGCCAAAATATATTTACTTAGTTATAAATAATTTTAAAATATATGTTAAAAATTTTAGGTGCTTATGTTAATCATTGCTGTGTCAATAAGAAGATAAGTTACGTGTTTTGCTGTGTTAATAGTACAAAAATTTTATTTTTGATAGATCTGTGATTACTTTTTTTAATAGGTACAAATCATACCCTAAATTTAGATAGTGTTCTTGATGCATCCTATAGAATTTAAAATTTTTCAAGATTTTGAGTAAAAATATCTAAATAGTCACCTAACCTAATTTAATAAAATTTTTTATTTTGATTCAACTATTCTGTAGAATCAAAATAAAAAAAAACCATCAAATTTGGCTAGGTGATCACTAAGGTAATTTCACTCAAAGTTTTATACAAATTTTGCTACAACTATCATTTTGATGGATGTTTTAATGTTTTCAAAACTTTGAGCAATGATATCTCAACAACCACCCAGCCAAATTCAATGAATTTTTTTATTTTGATTTGACTATTCTGTTGCTGAGATAATTTTGCTCAAAGTTTTATACAAATTTTATCACGACCATCATTTTAATAGACATTTTAATGTTTTCAAAAACTTTAAACAATGATATCTCAACAACCACCCAGCCAAATTCGATGAATTTTTTTTATTTCGATTCTACAGAATTGTAGAACCAAAATAAAAAAAAAATCATCAAATTTAGCTAGGTGTTTACTGAGATATCATCGCTCAAAGTTTTGAAAACATTAAAACATCCATCAAAATGATGGTTGTAACAAAATTTGTATAAAACTTTGAGCGAAATTAACTCAGCAACCACCTAACCAAATTTGGTGAATTTTTTTTTTATTTTAGTTCTACAGTTCTGTAGAATCAAAATAAAAAAAAATTCATCGAATTTGGCTGGGTGGTTGTTGAGATATCATCGCTCAAAGTTTTGAAAACATTAAAACATCTATCAAAATGATGGTTGTGGCAAAATTTGTATAAAACTTTGAGTGAAATTATCTCAGCAACCACCTAGCCAAATTCGATGAATTTTTTTTATTTTGATTCTACAGAACTGTAGAACCAAAATAAAAAAAATTCATCGAATTTGACTAGGTGGTTGCTGAGATAATTTCGTACAAAGTTTTATACAAATTTTGCCACAACCATCATTTTGATAGACGTTTTAATGTTTTCAAAACTTTGAGCGATGATATCTCAACACCCCACCTAGCCAAATTTAATAAATTTGTTTTTATTTTGATTCTACAGTTCTGTAGAATCAAAATAAAAAAAAAATTCATCGAATTTGATTAGGTAGTTACTAAGATATCTTCACTCAAAGTTTTATAAAAATTTAATCGCGGTTATTTTGATAGACGTTTTAATGCTTTCAAAACTTTGACCGAAGATATCTCAGTAACCACCTAGCCAAATTTGATGAATTTTTTTTATTTTGATTCTACAGAATAGTCGAATCAAATAAAAAAAATTTATTGAATTAGGTTGGGCGACTATCTAGATATCTTTACTCAAATTCTTGAAAAATTTTAAATTCTATGGAATATGATGCATCAAGAACACTACCTAAATTTAGGATATGATCTGCGCCTATCAAAAAAGTAACCGCAGATCTATCAAAAATGAAACTTTTGCACATTTGATATTTTTAGAATTCTGCGGTGATCAAAAGTGATTTCTGTGGTTGGCTGTGATTTAGAGAAATTCTGTCTGTGAAATCACAGGAAATCATCTTCCTTGGTCAGATGTCTGAAATAAGTATACAAAACCGATATTTAGGGGGTATTTTTTTTTTACTTTAATTATTTTTAATACAAAACAAAAATCAATATAATTTGAAAACTAATCCGAAAAACAATCTAAAACCTCAACCCGGGGCAACGCTCCGGATTAAAAGCTTGTATTATGGTATTTGTTATTGTAATTTATGACTTCAATATAATCTCGTGGCAAAATTATATTTAATGTGATAATAATAGCAACGTGTGTATATGATCCAATTTACATTTTTACATATATGCAATCGATTCTTGATAAAATATCAATAAGCATAAGTTGTAACAAATTAATCTTTACTATATAATTGTTCTGCTTCTTCATCAGTATACCCCAGAAGATATAAGATATTTTTAAGGCTTTTCTGATTAATCCGTGCACGTGCCTAAAAGAAGCAAATGTTAACATCACATAATATATATTATAAAAGTTCATTAAATTTATATACTTTTTCTTGTACACGCGGTTTGGCATTAAACGCTATCCCTAATCCAGCCTTTGCCAGCATGAATAAATCATTTGCACCATCACCCACAGCGACAACTTGTTCAAGTTTTATATTTTCAGCTTGAGCAATCACCTCTAAAAGCTCAGCTTTGCGTTCTCCATCAACAATTGGACCATCAAGTTCGCCCGTGAACGTTAAGCCATCCGACGAGACTTTTAACTGTTTTATTAAGCAAGATTAGTTATTTTATCGAGAAGAAGTTAACTTTAAAATATCTTACTTGATTTGCAAAAGCATAATCTAGCCCAAGCTCGTTTTTCACATACATGGCAAGAGGGATGAATCCACCTAGAAAAAATTAAGACGAATCAAGATTAATAAACATACGAAGTGAAATTTTAATTTGAAACAGTATTAAATTCGTGTAACTTACCAGAAATTACTGCCAATTTAAAACCGATCTTTTTTAGTGCTTTACATAGAAGATGTGCCCCTTCGGTAAAAATAAGATTCTTCTTGATAGCTTGTAAAACATCAGTTGATGTTCCTTTCAATAATGAAACACGACGTCGTAAAGACTCCTTGAAGTCGATTTCTCCGTTCATTGCTGCTTCTGTGATTGTCTTATAAATAACGATATCAAAATTTTAGAAATTCAACATTTTAAAAGAAACTCGTAAAATACGCGTCTACATACAGCAACTTTATTGACAACACCAGCCATTTTAGCGATTTCGTCAATTACTTCTTGTTGTATTAATGTAGAATCCATATCAAAAACAACTAATCTTTTATGTTTTCGAAACACATTAAACGGTTGGAGAGCAACATCAGTTCCATGACTTATGCTCAACTGAAACAATTCTTGTCTCAAACGATCAAAATCCGTTTCTAATGGTACTGAAAGTTTATAATCAGCACATGATAATTTCCCTTCACTTAATCTTTGCATCTTTTCTACAGAAATTTTTTCCCGAAGCAATAATTTTGTCCACTCATCCAGAAATTGCAGGGTAAGACCATTCTGGTTTAATACAGTAGCAGTATACTTAGTGCGATTTTTATATGGAGCGTCTTCAAGGGATTTTGGTAAAATATCTTGTTGCTCATGAATATTAAAAGATAAAATCCCATCCCATTTTTGAGCAGCTTCAGCAAGATCACGAAACAAATCAGAATTATCAGATTTTAATGTAATCAAAACCCCAAAAGTAACATTATGATAAAGTCGAGATAACATGAAGTCTTCAATTTCACAAGAATTTTTCGCCATACAATCTAATACACATCCAATAATGTCAGTGCCATGAGGACCGGTGAGAGAGACTAAAATTTTTTGGTTTGGTAATAAATTTGATGGTAACCAAATATTTTGTGAAGGCACCATTTTGGATTGCAGATTTGTTGACATATTTGCACCTGGATATCGTTACTATTAAATGAGAGAGCCGTTATATACAAAGCAACAAGTAGTAACGAGATTCTTAACGAGAATCTTTAATAATGAGTCTCTAAAAAGCAGCATAGTAAAGGTTATACAGTATCGGGATAATTCTGTACTACTAGTAAATATAGACAAAATGCATAAAGAAACCGAATTCTAGAATAATCCACGTGTAGGTTTTCGAAATTCGATTGGCTTATGTGAGTGGGCATGGCTAAAATATCTTGCGTGCCATATTGGGGTCCTGCATATACTAATTACAGTCTTCCCTCTTTATAATCACACTTTTGGGCACACCAAAAATGGTGATTATATAGAGGTGTGATTATAAATATTAAACCAATAAATCATGTGATACATACCGTATTTTCGCGAAATAACGCGCAGGGGCGTTATTTTGAATTTTGGCCCGAATTAAGCTTAATTCTGGCCAAATTTCGAAATTACACCTCTGCGCGTTATTTCGCGAAAATACGGTAATCTTAATTATATTAAATTTAGATTTTCTAAGAACTAGCTTCGTTTTTAATCTACCTGACCTGCCTAAACTCTATTATTGGTTATAATCTAGTTTAGACCCTTTTAAAATTTTAACATAAAATATTTATTTAAATTAATACACATATTTTCGCGAAATAATGCGCAGGGTGTAATTTCGAATTTCGACCTAAATCAATCTTAATTCAGGCCGAGACTCTAAATAATGCGCATGCCTGTTATTTTGTGAAAATACAGTAATTCAAACTATATAACTATTTATTGCAAAACGATATATTTTTGATCAAATTTGTGAACTGCAGCTTACCTATACAATCATCGTATTGTTACCCAATTGCATAAATGTAAAATGCGCTTCTTGGTCAAAAATTGGCCGTATCTATGCTCACTAAAAAATTGTGCATAATGTTAGAGGCAAAATGAACCGTGACCAAAATGAATGTGATCAACGGTGCCGTGATCGATGATCGTACCCCGAAAACCAGTTTGTATGCATGCCCTACGATCGAACGATACTGACAAGGCTTGTACGCCAAATCGGGCATAGATCGAATGCATGACAATGAGGTTTCAGAGTGGCGATATGATGAACAATCGGGTAGTGGAAATTGGTGGGAAAAACTAAATGAAAAAAAAAAAAAAGAAAGAAACTTATTATTAGTTAGTGTGTATTGAGAATATATAAATGCGCGTATAAAATGTAAAGTTATACTTATCTCAGGGAGATCGTAGAATATTTGGTAGTGCCCGAGAAGGGCTAAAGATTATAATAAAGAAACTATTGGTTGTTATATAAAATAAAATTGTTAGTTGTAGTGTTAGTGTTAGTTTTAGTGACAAACAGTAAAGTAATTTTAGAAGATCCTCGCCAAATCGTATCCACGCCTCACTTCAAGCCTTTAATCGACGTAACGCGAGACTTCTGGCCCTCTAGCGACAGACTCGCCGTATTCGCACAGCTTCAATAATCACTCGATCAGACAATTAGGTGATTGTATAGATGAGCTGCGATCTACAAACTTGATTAAAAATACATCATCTGGCTAATAGGTTTTTGTTCCTCTTGTAGCCTAATTTTTTTTAATAATTATCTTATTTCCAAAACAAACAGTTATTACGTTGTTAGGGGCTAAATCGATCCGGAATCTCAAAATATGGCCTCACGGATCTCAACTAACGCTAACTAATCCAAATCAACACTCTAATACCACTAAGCTCTATCGAACCCTAATGGTGGTTGGCACGAAAGAAGGCGTGGAAAGACTTGGTCCGAGTTATTAGGGCCAAATAGAGCTCTAGACTACGTCACGAGGCTCTATCTAGGAGTCACAGGATATAAGGTAGTTTATCGGGGAATAGGAGAACGAATGTTTATGAATTATATGCGCAAAGCGTTAACTTCTAATAACTAGCGATTGTTTTATTCAAGGTAAGAAATCGGTTGCTTATATACTTTTTACAGCCTTAGCAACATACAGGTTTTGAAAGTGAACGAAATGACATTACTGTCAGTTATGACAAAACTGCCATAAGTGACCGAACTGTCACATCTGTCAGAAATGACCGATCTGACCGAAGTGTCCGAACTGACTGAAGTGTCAGTAATGGCAGAAATGCCCGAAAGGGCCTTAGTGCAATAAGCACTTTTACAAATTGGGTAAGTTCTATCTATAAGGCCTGGTCAAAATACACTAACTAATTCAAAATATTTTAAAAATTTTGTATTGAGCTACAATTTACCCTTCCACAACGTACGCTATACTTATCTGCCCTATCGATATTAAGGTTGTCATTCTACTTAATGTTAAGAATAATAGTCACTCTTATCGGTTCTTGCCCAAATCTGGTTTATCTTAACCTACCCGAATTGCAATTTGGTTATTAGCATACTCCTGCTTAGCCATTTTTTCAATCTGTTAACTTATATAACTTGAATAAAATTGCAATAAACTAGAATCAGGAATAAAAATTATGAACAAAGGATCAAAATAAATATACTCATGGTTTTACTATAGGATAATTTTATATGTAAGCGATGCTAGACAAAAATTTTTATACATTATATATTCAACGAATTTTATCTAATCTGATGGCATTATTTATGTTGCTGATATTTATGTATCATTCTGTTCCTGATACAATAAAAATAACAATATGCAAATTTTATTTATAATATATAAAATATAGTATTAAATTTTCTGAAAATAATCAGTAATAGAACTTTGTTTTTGTGAATCTAACAACATTCTATTCGTAATTTTATCATATTTTTTAAATATTTTTATGTCATCCATATCGAAATTTGAGGACTGTTGTTGTTCAAAAAAGGTCACCCAAGTTTTCAATGCACTATATGCTTCTTGAATAGACACTTCGGATGGCTCTTCGTCTGAATCGTCTGAATCACTCTCAATGTCATCACGTTCTTCATTTTGAATAAGAGTAACTATTTGTTGATCTGTTAATGCTTCTTCAGTTGCAATAGATTGGTCAATATCATTAAAATAATCCACTATTGCAGAATTAAGAGTAGCGGCATAATTATCCTCTACAGGTAATTCATTTAGAAGTTCATCAAGCTCGTCATTATCAAGTAAACTTGCTTCATTCTGAAGGTCTGTAGCACTGATAATTTCATCATCGTTAATAGCAGGAAGGATCCCAGTTCTTTTCCAGCAGTTAATAATTACATTTTCATCAACTGCATTCCACGCCTCCGCAAGAAAATCAATAGCTTGTTTAATATTTAGCTTGTTTCTTTTTTTTAAAAAAAAAAAAAAAATTAGTAGTGCTCTGAATAGTTTTATAGTTTTAGCCAAGATGCTAATTTAAAATCTGCAAATATATATAATAATTTATTTAATAATATAAGTTTCAAATTATAAAAAATAATCATTTAAATAATTAACTCACTTGTTCAATATTAACTAAAATAACAAAAATAAATAGAATTAAATTAGAGACACTGGCATCTGATAACTATCCACAAACATATGTTCTCTTACCAGAATTTTTTTTTAAAAAAGTTCAAGAAAAATTTAGGACCAACAAGATAAGTGCCTTGTGCCCATCCTTGTTAACTCTAATTCCGGTTTGATAATAATAGCCAGGACTGCTGCGATCATTTTCCATCTCTGCTAATTTTAATGTTCATTTTTTCAACCGCTATTATGTCTAGTAACAATGTATAGGGCCAGAAGTGTGGTAATATTTCTGAATTCATAGATTATAATTGTAAGTAGATAATTCTATTTTTAACATTATATTGTATTAGCATTTTCTTATCAGTATAATGAATAAGTGCTTTATATTCACCTTTTTTTAAATCCAATTCCATTTCAATACAATATCCAAAGATGTTATTCTATTATTTCTATTATTTCTATTTGCTGATTTTTGATAATTACAGAATTAACGAAGCTTTATATTTATCCTTTCGGTCCCTATTTCATTTTCTAATAAACCGGTTTTAGGAAAATAAAATGCATCATAATTATTTTAGATTAGTATATATCGATGTTGAGATGCAGATGTAAATTTGTAACTTGTTGTACGTAACTATAATAAGTTATACCTGCACTTCTAATATCGATGTACAAGCCATAATAATATAAATTGCAAAAATAACTTACTTCGTTAATAAAATCAAATAGATTCTTCTAATTATTACTTTAAGCAATTGTGTAGCCCTCAAGATGTAGTATATTTATTAAATTATTCGCATACTATCATAGAATTGTTATAGTGTGTCTAATACAGTAGTATTAATTACTTGATTGCATAGATTATGATGTGTTCAAAACCTGATATTTTTCAATATTAGTCCTTAATTCACAAGCCGCTACGTATAACAATCTTATAGAGGATTAGTAAAATAAAACTAACATTTTGAATAAAATGCTATTTTAGACAGACATGAATGAAATTGTCATATTTTGTATTTTTTATTGGTAAATTTATTTTAACTAATAGAATTAATTAATCTATGGCTTAATCCAACTATTCGGAGCACCATATATATATATATGTTAGTTAAAACATATTAAAAAAAAAGGTACTTACTTATTAATATCTTCTCCAGTCTCATATAACATTAAGATATGGCGACAATAAAGAGCTTTGTATTTGCTTTTGAAACTCTTTATAATACCTGCATCCATCGGTTGCAAGTGAGCTGTTGTATTTGAAGGCAAAAATTCGATTCTAATACTGAATTAATTTTATCCTGATTATGCTGACGACACTTTCCACGTTTTTTTTGTTTTTTATTTGATACACGTTTTTTATGAGATGCCTCAGAAGATAAACCAACAGTATTTGATTCAATTTCTTCCTCATAATCAGAACTAAATTGGTCTTGGTTAGTATACTCTTCTTCATTTGGATCAAAATGTGAGGCTGCATTATCAATTAGTAAGAGAATTTTTTTATTATTAATTCGAAAATAATAATCTAATTGCTGGAGCCATTCTTTAAATATGTAACTACGCATCCACGCCTTCTCATTTGCCCGATACTCAACAGGAAGAGAATTTAAGTTTATACGTTTAAAGCATCGTGGTCGTGGAGATTTACCAATTACCAATGGTCGAAGCTGATGTGTTCCTGTAGCATTAGTTCCAAGCAAAACTGTAATTCTTGCTTTATCCTAAAGAAAATAAATTTATAATTAATTAAGGCTTTTTAGTTAAAAAAAATTTTCATATATTATACATACTTTTTTCTGACCATGAATTAGAACTGATGACAAGGTTTGATTTGGTTGCATACGATAAAATAGAGCAGTTTCATTAGCGTTATAAATTTGGTCAAGTGTATATTGGCTAAGAAGATTTTGTAATTTTTGTCTTTCTTCAGGTAATGTATCTAAAGGTGCGCTTCCAGCCTCTCCATGTAAACGATAAACACGAAGGTTATTACGACGTTTGAATTTTTCAATCTAACCATTGGATAATTTTAAATTAGACTCTTCTATGTTAAAAGCTTGCATAAAAAATTTTGCCTTTTCTTTGACTAACATTTCACTAATTGGAACTTGTGCTATAATGGTACTTTCTACCCACAAACCCATGGCTTTTTCAAATGATGGAAATTTTGGTAAGCGGTGACGAAACTTATTTTTTGCTACTTCACTAGGAACTACCGCTAACCATTTATCTTTCTCATTAATAATCTTAGAGATAGTTGTACGATGGATATTTAATTGGAAGTTTTGATTGAAATATTCTGTTATTTGTACATGGTTATAGTGTGAATTTTTAACTGCAAATTCACAAATTTGCTGTTTAAATTCATCACTAATAGCCGTTCATACTTGTTTGGATTTAGTTGACATGTTTTTTAAATAAAATATATATTACAGATAAAAAATCAAAGATTTATAGCCAATAAAAGGCTGAAAACTTAAGGCAAAAAGAAAGTAACTATCAGAGAAGTCAGAGAAGTATGAAGAGAAATATAAATTATCTGAATCCAATTTATGCTTCTTTTATAAAATTTATAAACTTTCTATCTTATTCTACCTTTATTCTATAAATTTCCAAAAAGAACTAAATAATTAGTGTCAGAGGCTTTGAGATAGGAGTATTCATCTATTGTTATGCGTAATTCTTTTTTTTTTTATTTGATTAATTTTACAGTATATACTAACTAGTATTTTTCGCATGAAATCAAAGTTTATTTTGAATTCTCACTTTTCTGCATAGCTTTACCTGTTTTGGTATTATTATTTTCATTGTGTTTAGAATTTACATAATTTCCATTACTTGACTTTTTAGGTTAATATTTCCAGATCATAGTTGTTATCAAGTATCTCTCTTGACATAATTGGATAGTGATTAATATAACACCCAAACTCTACAATCATTTTTCAATCAATTACCATTGTAGCTTAAAAAAAAAAATTACCATTACCGTTACCCAATTATCTAAAATTTTTAGTACCCATCTGAAATTTTGATTAATAGAAAGCCTGTTGACAAGCGACTATGATTGTGAGATCAGATTACTTTATAGCGATGGTACATTACAGATCTAAATTTGTTATACAAGTTTTATAGTTACGAAAAGTATTGCATTTACATGACACATTGCATTTGAATTGTGCCAGCCGATGACTGGAGGTGATTTTTTTATTGAAAGTTGTTAAAAACATGATTGAGAAGCAAAGCAATGGCCAAGATGGCCAGAACGGCAATAACATCCTGTGAAAAAGCAATCGTGATTGCACTGAGAGTCGCTGTGGAAGCAGCCGGAGGTTTCCTGCCTGCCGCAGAAAGCCGGCTATGAGCGAAGTAAATAATGGAATCACGTTTCTACTGTCTTGGAGTGGGCTGGGTAGGTTGCGTGAATCGAGTTCAGGCCTGTCATTTCTGTTCGTTACCTTTAGCCTTTATATTTTATCTTTCCCATTGTTGAACACGTTTTGCCAAACCTATTGTGCCAGGCATGTGTTAAGGCTGTGATTGCATTTGATATTTCCACGTTGTTGATTTTCACATGCCTGGTCATGCCGTACGTACATATGAACTTATGAAGTAGCAGAGGCTAAGGTGTCGTGTGGCTGCTTCTCTTTTCGATCATGTGATTCCCATCACTTCGCATTTGTTGCACTGTAATTGTTTTATCATGATATCTTGTTATGTGCAGGTATAATGGCATATTATTATTTTAAATTCAATTGCTATACTTGCAAATTGGTAATAGAGAGTAAAGAATAGCATTTACACAAAGATAGTTTAGTAGTGCATGAGTAAAATTTTTATTAATTATATAGGTATTTGGGCAAATTTGACAATAGTAGTTTGATTGGTTAATCGGTTTAATAATTTTGAAAGAGATTATAAAAAGGTAAATTTATTATATATATTTATAATTTGGTTACAAAAAAAAATGTGATAGTGATTATATATGTATTGTTCTTATAAAGAGGGATTTTATATTTTAAAAAGTCGGGGCACAAATTAGTGTGATTCTATAGAGGGTGTGATTATAAAGGAGGCGATTATAAAGAGGGAAGACTGTACATATTAATTAACTTCATTAACTCATACAAATTACAAGTTACTTTTCACAAAGTTAATGCATACCAAGATGATGAATTTAACAACCTTGCTAATCAACTTGCTCAAAGTTATTCTACTGCACTATTCTTAGAATTTAATTTTCAAAATATATACAACCCAAAGTATACTTTTCAATTTGATGATTTTCTAATTGAATTGCCTATTAGGCGATATATTCGTATAATCTGTTATGCACAGATTTATGCTCTCTGGTCTTCACAAAATCATTTTCAATAATGGACTCCCATCACGCCATATATTAATTGAAATGCTACTTGGTTATTTATTAATAATAACCAAAAAATAACAAACTATTCACATAGCTTTCAATCAGCTACTCTTAAATCTTTTAGAATTAAAATTTTACTTGATGAGCTACCTACTCCACATGTTCTTCATAAGCGTTATCCATCTTATCCACAAACTGCCATAAATGCAACCAAATTAGTACAGTACTCCACTGGCTAATTTGTCCAAATTCTCAGTATCTAGAGGATCTTATTTACAAATCACTTTAGCATATTCTTAAACCTTCTACTCTTGATATATCAGCAGAGTCTACAATGAATCTATATTCTCAAATTAAAAATCTTAACAGTATGCGAATACACAATAACTCTAATATACCATCCTTGTTTTCAACAATAACTGGTTTTATCCCTTAAGACCTTATAGACTTAATTAAGGATATTACTTCATCAAAAAAAACCTCAACTAAACTTGCAGTTCAACTTCTACTACATTTAAATCAACAAATTTACAAAGACTGTTGGATACCATATTGTGT
>CAJVPZ010001045.1:0-15805 GCA_910592135.1 Racocetra fulgida | reverse complement strand
TGGTAGGGTCACCAGAGGATATATAAAAAGTAAAAAAAGACAAAAGAAAAAAAAGCAAAACTACCAAATAAAAAAAAAAAAAAAGAAAGTATTGTCATTCTTAGCAATAGTTTATATACAGTATTTTAGCATATATAGAATAGTGCTAATAAATACCAGTATATATTATTCTTAATGTATTTAAAGATTTATTAAAAGCATTAATTTATTTTCAATATACTACTATATAGTATTATAAAATTTAATTTATTTATTTTATATTAGGCTATACAAAGTTAATTGTTTGGTTCTTATAATTTAAAATGTAAAAAATGATCTAGCAACCTAGCTTTTAATTTTATTTTCAAAAATTTTATATATAAAAATATATAAAATTTTTTTATAGGTTTCTGAAAAAACCGAATAGTAAAATATAATCAAAATTTTTTTTCAAGGGTCTACAAATTTTGATCTAACTGGGTTATAAGAACCAATTTATTAAGTTTGTATAGCCTTATATAATTACTGGAATTAAAATATAAATTTAACTATATAATGATATTTTTTTTTTATAGTACTTAAGATGAAATTGCATAATTATTAAAATGGTTAGTATTAATTATTACAGATTAAAACGAAATCTAATCAAAATGAAATTTTTTTGTTTTTTAAAGAAAATTTAAAATTTTTTGGAAGACATTTTTTGAAATTCTTTTTAGCATTAGGAGTAGAGTTTAGGGTTAGATTTATTAATAAATGAGTATATGTGGGTTTTATAAGTTCTAAGAATGGGTATGAGAGGTTATTAGTTTTAGTTTCATTTTGATCAGATTTCATTTTAATTTGTGATATTAATTATATATAATACTATGGATTATACTCTGAATCATACTCTGTATTATACTTTGAAGTATACTTCAGTTTAATACTTAGAGCTATACTTAACTTAATACTCCAAAGTAATATAGCAGAGTTTGCTTTGTAAAGTATACATCAGTGTGATATACTATTAAAAGATACTTTGCAAAAGTATGCACCACACTACTCTGAAGCACTTCTAATTTCACCAACAAGCTTTTTTTATAAACTACACTAACTTTAACTCTAATTCTAATCTGATCTTAATAAAAATGGTCAGAATTACTTTGTCTGAAATAAGCTGTTAATAAATTAATTGTTAGTGAAATAAACTTGTTGGTGAATTAATTGTTAATGAAATAAGCTGTTGATGAAGTAATTGTCAGTAAAATGAGTACTACTTCTGATTTTAATATTTTTACTACTATTATATGCATCTTGATGAGCTTTACAACTTTTATTATAAGCCCAAGAGTGATTTACTTAGTAAAAAAAAAGTTTTAGATAGAAGCACTATATATTTAAGCTTATAGTAAAATTTATATATTAAAAAAATATATTTGTTTAGATAACTTGCAATTTGTTTATTAAAATATTAATTACAATATAAATATAATAAAATAACTATATAAAATAATTAATTTTAATATATTTTTTAAAAGTGTAAACTATACTATATTCGATAATCTCTTGGTCAACAACAAAATAAACTGAACTACTGAAAAATGTTATAGGAAAGCAACAAAGTAGACACAATGATACTCTTGGTTCATACAAACAAACTTGCTATTGATGAAGCTACTATATATATGAAATATCAAGGAACTGCCATATAATAAAGAGCAGGCTATGCCTTTGGGTCAAGCTTTTTAGTAGACTCTCTTGCACTTTCGGCATCCAAACCAGAAGGGTTATTTTGGAAGCAACATCCCTGTAAGTTCCTAGTTAAGAATATCTAGTGAAAACTGAGAAACTAGACTATACAATTATAAAACTTATAAGAAGAACCTCACATACTCTTATCTGCTTACTACTTTTTTTCGAGAAAATTTTTATATAAATTGGGCGATTTAGTTTACTTACTCCAAAAGATCAACATCATATATACCAAAACAGTTAATATTATTTATTTCCTAAATCAGCATAATAGGACAACAAACACATCAAGGCATGTGTCTCAAATATAAAAGCTAATCAAACAATGCTCTGAGACTAATCTGGATTGAGTACTAACCCCCCTATCTAATCTGGTCAAAGAAGTGTTTATTCAATGATATTTTAAACTTAGATATACTAAATAGATAAATTTAAAGTAAAGATATAATTTATTTAGTATAGTATATAATTTTTAAGGCCTTTCATAAATCTATAAACATAACATTAGAATAGTCAGTCTTCTGTTTTTGTTTCGATACTTCCTTTACTTCTTACTTTCTTGATTATATCTTTTATCATTATCTCCTATACCTCTGTATTTTTTTGTTTTTTTGTTCATTTGTTTTTCTTTTATCAGGCTTTTTAATAAAGCATACAGCTGCTCCAGCTAGTGATCATTAAGATTAAATCCTTAGGTAGTTGAGGATCCAACGTAATACATAATGCTGCTAGGCAAATCACATCTGGGCCTTAGTGCCGAATGAGTCTCTTCACAAGTAGGATATAGTATAGAAAATTGTATCTCCTATTAATATTGATCTTCTAATACTTCTAATAAAATATAAGGTAGAACCGTCGAATATAAAAAAAAAAAAAAAAACTATGCTATATTTAATCTATTGTTTTTTCTAAAACATTCTAATATTGATTTAAAATTTGCAAGAACTTATATTTTAAGTCAAAAACTGCTGTCTAATTAGGTTCACTATATAACAGAATTGATATTTCATTATTAGGTATTTCTTTCTGCTTATCTGCTCAAATACTTCTAACCTATATCTCAAACCAATTTCTGCTATCATAGCTTAATTACAAATATCTTAAATTTTAATATTATAAAGTTACTTAGTACTTTCTTTTGTTATTTTAAGTACTATCTGCTATAGTATAGTTTAAGATATATTTTACAAATATACAAACCAATTTTAATTATATTTAAAAGTTATACTAATCTTAGTAATATTATACTATTATGTAATACTATATTTGTTTTTAATATATTATTATACAAAATCAAAACAATTCTAATTATATTTGGAAGTTATACTAATTCTAGTAATATTATACTACTATTTGTATTATAAATTCTAGAAATTAGTAGATTTTAAATTTGTTAATTATAGACTTCTATATAGATGTAATTAGAGCTTGATTTGATATCTTTATATATGTTCAAATATTAGACAACTTTTATACTCTTTGTTTTTTATAGTATTTTTATTTCATATTAATGTTTCGAGTTGTTTAGTTGTCAACTATAGATGCAACAAATTGATGTTTTATATCATATAGTATTATTATATAATTAGCTAATTACAGTCAGAATTATAAATATCTCATCTCTGCTAATTTTCTATTGATTATATGTAATATTATAAATTTTTTTGAATATGTAATACTACCTGAATAGTGATTATACTTATCTTTTTTAGGTTCACATATAGTCTATATCATGTATTGGATGATCAATGAATTTTTAGCAGTTCAAGAAATGTCTCTTCCTATACACAAATGATATGAGATCAATTTTTTACACACCCACCCTAAAGGCCCAGAGCTTAGACTAGCTGCAAAAGCAAAGGAGATTGGCTGTAACAAAAAATAGTGCTATATTGGGTTGGTAGATGGACTGAGACCAAGGACTTAAGCAATATACCAAAGTCTGGCTGCAAAAAAATCATCATGAAGAAGCAAAACCAAAAGATATTTGAGCTTGTACAAAAAAATGACAATTTAACTGCTATAGAAATAAGTGAAATCCTGAAGAAGAACTATATTGAAGACAGTGCAGTCACAATTCACTATCGTCTTCTTGAACATGGTGCCAAATTTAAAACCCAACTTTTGAAGCCTCTGCTAATTGATAAGCATATAAAAAAAAGGTTAGATTGGGTAAAAAAACATAAAAACTACAATTGGGATAATGTCATTTTTTCAGATGAAAGTACGTTTCATCTAAAACATCAGCCAAAAAAAGTGTGGCAGTTTCCTGGCAAGAGAAAGGTCTTCTGAATAGTAAAACATCCTGTGAAGGTTCATGTATGGGGCTGTTTTTTGGCTTCTGGGTTTGGTAAGTTGTTTCTCTTTCAAAGAAACCTAAATAGAACTTTTATGATTACTGTATATAAGAAGAGTCTTTTACCTTCTATTGATAAGATTTTTGGCAAGAGTTCTGTAGAATAGGTGCTCTAGGAAGATAACAATCTAAAGCACCATTCAAAAATTTGTAAAAATTGAAAGAAAGTAGTATTGATATACTTCTGTGATCTTCAATATCTCCAGACCTAAATCTAATAGAAAATGTCTGAGGACTTATGAAGATTAGGCTTGCAAAAAAAAAAAATTGATCTATAGTAAAGTTAAAAGTTTAATAGTAAAGAAATAGAACTAATTGCCAGATAACCTGGCAGTAAAATTGGTAAAAGATATGAATGATTGTGTAGAAGCTGTAATAGCAAATAATGGTGATTATATATTGTATTAGGGATTACATTTTGTCAAATATTTTTAAATAAAAAAAAATTTTTCTGATCTGCATACTGTGCTGAGTTATGTGGGGTGAGATACTTATGATTCTGACTGTAAATTAAAAAATCAACACAGATTAGCTTGACTAAAAAAATATTATAGAATTATACTAATTAAATTATTAATTGATTAATTGACGATTCTCCAGTCAACTGAAGAATGATCATAGTAAAACGTAACGCAGTTCTATATATAAATTACTATAGATGCAAAAGTAGAAATTTTCTAGTAATTGTCCAAAGAAAACTTTTTTTCGTACTAAGTTAATCATCTTTGAGTCTCTAAATAAAGTTGTAGAGCTCATCGAGACGAATCTAATTGTAGTTAAATTATCCAAATCGGCCTTGTGGATGCCAAGATATCTTTGAAAAACATTTTGCTATCTATATACAGTATATCCTCCCAAAACCGATCCTGTCAAAACTGATAACCTGTTATATCTGATAAAAAGTTGATCCACCATGTCTGTTCCATAATTCAAACCGATAACCTGCCATTTCTGATAACTAATACTCAAAAGATCAGATACCTATAAGATATCGGGTTTGTCGGGTATTATAAATCAATTTGATTAGTTCAAATTGAGCTTTGTGTTACCACGTAGATAGATATATAATAAATATAATCTAACTAATTATATTTATTTATAATCATGTGACCAGTGAGCCATTAGTATCTTAAACCTGATAACCTCTTAAAAGCTGTCCATCATGCATATCGGATTTGAGAGGGTGTACTGTAAAATTCTTTAGATTGTTTTTAAAGAATTTTATTTAGTTGACGAAACATTTTTCAAAGATATCTTGGCATCTACAAGGCTGATTTGGATGATTTAACTA
The DNA here is from genome assembly GCA_910592135.1 of Racocetra fulgida. Lineage (NCBI taxonomy): Eukaryota > Fungi > Glomeromycota > Glomeromycetes > Diversisporales > Gigasporaceae > Racocetra > Racocetra fulgida. Next base: position 10,445 of record CAJVPZ010001045.1, on the reverse strand, counting down.
CAATTAGATTCGTCTCGATGAGCTCTACAACTTTATTTAGAGACTCAAAGATGATTAACTTAGTACGAAAAAAAGTTTTCTTTGGACAATTACTAGAAAATTTCTATTTTCGCATCTATAGTAATTTATATATAGAACCATATCATGTTTCACTATAATCATTCTTCAGTTGACTGGAGAATTGTCAATTAATTATTTAAAATTTTTTTAAATCAACTAGTTAAAAAGTTGGCAACTAGTTAGTTGTTTAGCTAACAATTTATAACACTATTTTATACTGCCAAAAATACTTTTGATTTGGATAAGGCTAATTTTTATCACAATCTACTTATATATTTATTATTTTTCTTATTACTTCAACTTTGGTTAAATAATTATTCTTTCAAATAAGTATCTATATCTTTAATTTAAATAAGGTCTTATTCATATGATCTATTGACCACCTTTTCAAGCAAATACTTTACAAGTTGGATATAGGAATATTAGTATTACATAAATTAAAAATATAAAAATATTGGTGCTACTTATCTTTAAGAACTTATTCACATAATTTTTATAGCTGCAATCTTTTATAATACTGCAATTATATGTAGTGCCACACTTCATATTTAGATTTCTCTCTGAAAATTTCTATCTCAGCTTTATACTTGTATTTGAACTTAGCTATACTATAAGGCTTTATGTTTAATTATGCTCTTTTAAGATTATAAAAACAAATTAAATAATTTGCTTCTAGTACAACTTAAACTGTTAACCTTATTTGTTTGTAGGATTTGAGAGCTTAATTAATAAGCTATGAGATCCAAACTCATAAAAATTACTTTGATTTAAAAATCAAAAATATTACATTATATTATTTATTGCTATTATAAATTTATATATATTTACTATTAATATTCAAAAAAAATATATATATATAGTCAACTCCCTCTAAATATATTTTATTTAGACCAGACTTTTAGCAATATATATTAAGAGAACAATTAAGAAAAATATATTTATAGAGATCAAATATATATATGAATCTTGAATTAAAACTACATTTAGAGAAAACATGTACTTAAATAGAATTGACTATATTTTATAATTATTTTATTTTTTTTAATATAAAGAATAATAATAAAGTTAAATAAAGGTGTAGTGACTTAGTAAAGTAATTAAGTTGTTGCACTCCCAAACAACATGTTGGTAGATGGTTTCAAAACTTACTAACAGTGAAATTTCAAATATTCTGCTTACATCAAGAAAATTTTAAATAAGGTGCATATCGATTACCATCTGCAGGAATGATTAGCATTAATTTATCTCGATTATAATCGATTGATGCAATTGATTAATATCGATTACAATCAATTGCAATCATTTAGATTTGAATGATTATAATTGATTATAATCGATATAAATCGATGCCAATCATCTTTGCAGATAGTAATCGATATGCACCTTATTTAAAAATTTCTTGATATATATAATAGCTATTATCTTTTGATAATTAGTTGAATAGGATTTTTGTAACTTTGGTATCATCAATAAAATTGGGAGATTATAAGGCATTTATACAATATATAAGTTATATAAAGGCATGCAAGCTAGCATTAGGTAGTACAAATCTAAAATAAGTCTTTTGTAATTATATTAATCTAAGAAACCAAAAAGATAGATATCTGCTTGGCAAAATCTGAATAGAGATGTAGTACAAACTTTTGATAGTGGCTATTAGAATAGGTTTTCCTAAAGCCAGATAACTAGATGCAACAAAAGATTTGACAAGTTGCTCCACCAACCAAATTGCTAGCTTGAGTATTAACTTGAGAAAAAAGATTAACAAATATCATGGGACTGGTATTCTTTCCAGGCTATCTGAATTGGTAGTCTTAGAAAACTGGCTAAAAGGTACTGAAAGAGAAAATATCATTTGTCTTGAAGAAAAAGTATTAAGATTTGAATGAACTATACAAGAGCTAAGTAAGTAATAATAACAGCTTTGGCTTACAAGTACTTGTTCTCAAACTCAATATAAATTACTGAAATAAACTAGATATTATGTTAATAGTGGATATCAAACTACTCTAACATGTGATGCATTCAAAAATACATCAAAAATAGCTGTCTTATAGGTGAAACACAACAATTCTAAAACTTGAACTAACTAATATATTGCATATTCTAGGTAATTGGTTAGACAGATTGATATAGGAAACTCAGATCAGAAGGTTTAATTGGGTAACTCAAATAATAGGTAGGTTATAGGTACAGCATCTAGTGTAAAACCTAGTAATAAGCAAACTACTTAAATTAGATGCTTAAAAAACACAGATATAGCTAGAATATATCCTCATCAGAATATACTTGTCTGGGACCCCCTTGAAAAAGACACCACATGATGCTAATAAATCTAATAAAAGCAATAAGCCAAAGAGGCTAACCTTGACTATAAAAAAAAAATAAAATAAAATAAAGTTAAATATATTTTTAAACCTATTGTTGTAAATTATTATTCTTTATAAAAACTTAGTTTTAAACCTAATCCAAAATAGTATTTTAGTTGCAAAAACATAGTAACCCAAATCCACATTTTACAACTTACATATCTGATTTGATAGTACAGTAATACTAGGTGGGTTCAATTAGCTTTGATAACTCGGTTAATCCAAATAACTTGGTTTATATGATTAATATAGCTAAATCGGTTAACCTGAATAATCTGGTTGACCCGAATCAACTGGGTCAGTTAGTAGGTCGATGATTTTTAAACGGTTCAAATCACTAGTATATACACATAAAAAATTCTCTAATTTATATTAATATTTTGCAAAAAAATTTTTTTTATTAGAAGCCAAAAAGTGGTTTTATAATCGTAATTTTGAGATATCGACAATATTTTAAAGAATGAATTTTACGTTACACCTGATCGCATAACCTAGTTGGCTTTCTATAATACCCAAGTACAGTAACCCTTGTTCAAATAGAAATGTTCTTTAAAAAAATATATAATTTAACAAACTTATTAAAAATCGTATATATAATATATACAGTATATATATAAAATTTAAAAATATATCTAAATAGGTTAAATAATTCTGATTAAAAGATTAAAACATGTAATACAATATAAAACCGGAATTTACTTTTATAAAATCTAAACCAATATTAGGCTAGATCAAATAAACGAATACTAACTCTATTAATTCTAAGACAAATTTATGTAAAGGGAAGATCATATGTTACATCATGTAGATAGAGATAAACACGATACATGATTGTGAGAAAAGTTACGCAATAATATCTGATATACACGCGATCTACGTGAACATATGATATTTAATATGCATGTGATGACCAATTACATTAGAACCTTGATCAACAACGTCTCTGTAATGTATACTAATCGAGGGAACCGATTTTCACAACCTTCCGGAACACCTTGGCGACCAGTAACGATTCGACCGCCAGTACCAACCAACCCGAATTTCGTAAATGCCTTTCCAAGCTATGAAAGCGACAGTGATAGCGATAGACCAAGGCCTTATAATGTAATATTTGATAGTTCGTCCACTTCACCAGCGCTTAGTTCCTCGAGTCCCTCGCCACAAGAAACGCCAGAAATACAAATACCTGGAATAAATGATTCACCGATTGCAAATATAGAGGAATTAGAAGATTCGACAGGTTTATTTTATTTAGCTTTTGTTGGAATCTAAATAATAAGCACTTCTATAACTACTAACTATAACTACTAAAACTGACAACTCACAATGAAATTTCAATTTCAAAGGCATTTATCTAGAGCCAATAAACATAGAATCATCGGGCATGGATCAAGATAATCAAATTAGTGTCAATAATTTAGAAGATCAGGACGATTATTGTGATGATGAGAATGAAAATATTCATCCAAATCAAGACCAAGTTGAGAATGGTATGCAATAAACATTTATAATGAATAGTTTAAGTAAAGGCATTTATATTTATTATTTCTAGTCATATAGATCCTTTGAAGCAAAACATAGCCTTATTACGCAAAGCTGTGCGACAATTGGAAGACGACGAGTGGCAATTTATACAAACTAGCAATGAATTTACAAAATTCTAGAGTAAGGATCTCTTTCATTTGATTTGCGTAGTAAAAAACTGAATGGGAAGTCTTTTAATGTCGTGACGGTCAATTTGTAGTTATACTGATCAGGATTGTGAAGGATGTTGAGGTTTATTCTCTAGATTGTTCGAGCAGAATCGACGGAATTAATAGAATGAATAATATGAAAAATGAATAAAATTAACGAAATAAAAAAAAAAATAAAAAATAACGGAATAAATAACGAATAACGAAGTAAATAATGAAATAAATAGATAAATTAGCGAAATAATTAGCGAAATAATTAGCGAAATAATTAGCGAAATAAATAAAATTAACGAATAAATAACGAAATAAATAAATAAGCTAAGCGAAATAATAAACCAAATAAACGCGATAAACGACGTTAAAACAACTTCAGATTATGAAATAGGGAATTTGACAAATCTGATTAAATCTAATTAAATATAAAATAATAGAAAATAATATAAAATAATATAAAATAAAATATAATAAAATATAATTTAAAAAAAAAAACTTTGAAAATATGAAAATATGAAAATATTGATTAATCAGTAAATCATTATTAAAGATAAGTCATTAAAGATTATTAAAGATTAAGTCATCAAAGATACTGATACTGCGGATCGCCAAATCATTATTGCCATGTGGCGCATTGATGACATATCGGGAGAATGATGTTAATAGAACACCTGCATCACACAATAGAACCAAAAGACGCACCTATCACCATATATTACAGGATAGAATGTCTTAAAAAGCATTTCTAACATGTTTATGGAAACGCAGAATGGAATTTTATTAATTTATAGAAAAGAAGTCATAAAATGGTTTATTTGTTTTTATCGTCGGAATCACAAGAATTTACGTAGAAATAATTTAGAAATAATTTAGAAATAATTAAGGGTAGAAATTTGATCACTTTTTTTTCGGGTTATCAGCATGTTTTTGGAAGATTTGATTGTCAAAGGGATCTTACAATGGTCCCTATTTTGTGTATAAATTAATCGTGTAACAGATTTATGAAATTCGTGAATATTTGAAATTTTTTGTTTTTGCATATTTGAATCTTTTTTTGTGGAGTTGTTAAAATTAATGTTAACTATTATGTATAGTGTGATAGCTGTTAGCTTACTGACATAGGTATTACGCATCGTTGCAGACTTTGTCTTTCATCAAAGTAATTCGGCGATTTATCATAAACAACACAATATCAATATTACAATAAAATAAACAATGCAACTTTCGCACAACATATCAGCGTTGTGCTTCTTATTCAGAGCCACGGATCTGCATGAATCTATATATTTAAAAATTTTTCTGTCTCAGTTCCTTCTCAGGTCCCTGTGGAATTCATGCACCGACTCCTGCTGTGTTCATAAACTACTAGATACGCTACTATCATCTGTTTTATATTAACTTTATATTGGATTTTTTATGTTGTGTAATCTACATTCTTCCTTTTGTGGTATGGTAGCGTTGATTTAAATGACGTAACAGATTCGTTTGTGCCATTAACTGTTAGAGTTTCTGTGTGCCCTTTTGATCAATTTTTTTTTTTCCAGAGTCAGTGCAGACCCCCAAACTTTCTTTGCATTTCTCCTTTGAGAAAAAGGAAAACAAACCACTTTTGTTTGATCCTACTTACTCTTACCTGTGTCTCTTGAGTCTTTGCCAGCTTGCCTTCAATCTAATCTACTGTAAGTAATAGTTCCACTACAACTTTTCCCTTTTCACATCCGAAATCTAGCTAGCTCTCTATTCCTTATTTTGTCTGTTTCTTTTCAAACTACCGCATTTGAAAGGAAAAAAAAAAAAAAGGAGAAAGGAGAAAATTTTTTTTCAAATATATACATTTATATATTTGTAACTTTACTTCATTTATCAAATGATATAATATGTACCTTATTATTTTATTTCTCTTTTCCGTTTTTCTTAACCTCCGCTGTGTATCACAACAGCTGCTTACCTCTCTCGCTTTATATAAACTATTACCAAACCAATCTCGCTCATTTCTTTAGTTAATTCCTCTGTGCGGGGCAAAAAGAAGAGTCAAGGGAGATAATAACGTCAAATTTTAGTGCTAGTGTGAAAAACTTTTAATTTCTCCTGGAGCGTAACCAAATTCCCAATGTCGAATATATACAATCATAGGCAGATTGTTCCTGGCGGAACCAGCGGTCCGAGTCGTTTCAACGAGCTCTTAGAAGCTTTAAAAAATGAATATGAAAGTCTTAGTCAGGAGGCTATGACTTATAAAATACAGCGCGAAGAATTTGAACATAAAGGTTTGTGATTCTATTTCCTTTATTATCTTCCCTCCCCCCTAAATTGGTTTTTCTTTATGATTCTTTTAATTCTTTTAATTTTTTATATTTATTTGTTTGAATTAAATGAAATTCGTTCAATTTCGATTTGATGTGTTCATTCAATTTCTTCTGTGTTATCTTACTATTGGTTAATTTACTTCTGTATTCACTGCTTGTATTTACTTATTTACTGCGTTATGATATATTCGATGACGTTCCGTTGTCGCACTGTACGACAGTGCTCGATCGATCTAATGTTAAAATTATTATTAAATTATTCTCGATTCTTGTTTATATCAATTTTCATCTTACTTTTTTTTTTCTATCTTTTTTAACTCACTTATAGTTCAACAACAATCCGAGGAGGTTGCCCTTATTCGTCAGGGTTTATATGAATTACAAGCTACACATAAAGGCATAAAGCAACAGTAAGCTTCATAACTTAATTTATTTTGACTTTATTTTATATGATTTTTATTGTCATTTTTATTTTTATTTTTATTTTTTTTTTATTTTCTTTATAAATTTTTATTATATTTATTAAACTCTTTGATCTTTCCCTTAATGTTTCATTATACTATCTTATCCTTTTTAATTTAAGGTATGATAACGATCTGCGCAATCTTCAACGTGAAATTGACCAACAAAGGTTGCATCCTCATCATTCTACAAGTACTCATCCTCCTCCTCCATCACATCCTCAACCTCCCCCACCGACCATTGGACAGGGTCAAAGTAACTTATTTGGTGGTATCATTAGTGGTAATGGCGCCCCTGGCCTTGCTGCTCCTCCTCAAATGTCCATGGATCCAACACAACAACCAACAAATCAACCTGGCCACCCGGGAAACTATCCTGGTCCTAGTGGTCCTCCTCAGAGTGTTCCACAAGCTGGAGGTAGTTCTGCTCACTCTCCATATCTTAATGGTGGTGGCGGTCCTCCAGGTACTCTATCACAACCTCATACTCCTAAACGACCTCGTATAGAGGATGGCGTTTCATCTGCCGGTCCTCAAAATCCTCTCGGTATGACTCCTAGCTCTCAACAATCTCAACCTTTGTACGGTAACAATAGTATCCCTCCGCCTCAATCTGGCCAGGGTCAACCCATATCTCAAGGTTATATTCCTCCCGTTGGTCCAAGTAGTAAACCTGGTAGCAAAATTTCAAAGGTACCTTAAACCCTTAAGTGGTTATTTTATATTTTTTATCTATCTCTATTTTATTGATTATTTATATTATCATGATTTCAGCCTGTAACTTTAATACCACAGATTCCTCAAAGTATTGGTGGTCCTGATCAACAATCCTCTGGTGTCCCTACCAATGGTAATTCACAAGCGGTTTCCTCAAATAACAAACGAAAAAATAATCAAAATATGGGTGCTCAACTACCAGGAACTCGTGCTCCAATAAAGCAAGGTTCGCTTAGTGGTAGTAATCAAACATTAGGTGATATGGATCCTGATACTGTACCCGCTCAACTAAAAAAAGAAGGTGGTGATTGGTTTGCAATGTATGATTTTTTTTAAAATTATTATTTTTTTTATTAATAAATTTGTCATCTACATCATTAACATTATTTTTTACATTGATCACATTATTTTTATCTATTATTTATTTTATTTATTTTATTTATTTGATTTTATTTATATTATTTTCATTATTTAAATTGTTTACATAAAGCTTCAATCCAAAAGTACAACGAGCACTTGATGTTGATCTTTTCCATACATTGGAACATAATAGGTAAATTAATTATATTTTTGTATTATTATCATATTATGTCTTATTTATTTCTTTATTCATAATTTCTTTACCTATAATTCTTTAGTGTTGTATGTTGTGTCAAATTTAGTTCTGATGGGAAATATCTAGCCACTGGTTGTAATCGAAGTGCTCAAATTTATGATGTTGTAAATGGTCAAAAATTATTGTAAGCTTCCATTCATTTTAACCCGTTTATTGATTTTTCGTTCAACTATAATTTATTACTAACTTTTTGTCTATTCATAAAGTGTTCTTGATGATAATAATGTAGACAAAACTGGCGATTTATATATCAGGAGTGTATGTTTTAGTCCTGATGGAAAATATTTGGCCACAGGTGCTGAAGATAAACAAATTAGGGTAAGAAAATTATATGCAAGTAATTGGTAAATGTTAAATTCTTACCATATTTATGAATTTTGTTACCTATCATTTTTTCTTCTAGATTTGGGATATTCAAAAGCAATCTATTAGATCATTTTACTCAGGTCACGAACAAGATATTTATTCACTTGACTTTTCTCGTGATGGCCGTTTAATCGTGTCTGGTTCTGGAGATAAAACTGCTCGAGTTTGGGATATGGTTACTGGTGATTTATTGTATAAACTCTCAATTGATGAACCAAGTCAAAAGGATGCTGGTGTAACCAGTGTAGCTATTAGTCCCGATGGTTATTACGTCGCAGCTGGATCATTGGATAAAATAGTACGCGTCTGGGACGCACGAACAGGTTATCTTCTTGAACGTTTGGAAGGTCATAAAGATAGTGTTTATTCTGTTGCATTTGCTCCTGATGGTAAAACGTTAGTTTCCGGAAGTTTGGATAAGACTTTGAAATTATGGGATATGAGTAATCCAGGAAGAAATACTGGTGTTGGTTCTAGTCAAAAGAATTCTGCAAAGATGACTTTCAACGGACACAAAGTATATTTTCAATATATTTTCAATATATTTTGATGTTTGAATTTTGTGAATTATAGATTTTTAACTTTTTTTTTTAATGCCAATAGGACTTCGTTTTATCCGTTGCAGTCTCTCCTGATGGTCGTTGGGTAGTTTCAGGATCTAAAGATCGTGGTGTACAATTTTGGGATCCAATTAACGCACAAACTCAATTTATGTTACAAGGTCATAAAAATTCAGGTATATATTAAACTTAAAATATTGTTCATGATTTCAATTGGACGTCTTCAGATTATAGACTTTTTACTCATTTTATTTTACTATTTTAGTAATTTCGGTAGCTTTAAGTCCAGCCCTAAACGGCCCAACTGGCAAACTTTTTGCCACTGGGTCTGGTGACTGTCGAGCGCGTATATGGCGATATTATGATGATCAATAAGAATATAAGACAAATTTAACTAATTTTTTTTTTTACTAAGCAATTTTATTGTTTCTTTTTTGCATTATTTCTTAGTTTTTATTTGCAGAGTTTAAGTATAGAAAATAATTGAGATAGTGGTCATCATTCTATTCGAATTAGTAACAATTTTCTTAAAGAGGTGATGGTCGGATTTAAACAATGATAAATAGGCGTATATGCACTTTCAGATAGTATGTATGACAGGGGTAGTTTCTATACTTTATATTTTATTTTATTATTATTATTTTTTTTTTTTGTAGATGCTTCATGTTTTTTGGATTGTGAAGAATAAGCTTTTTTTACTCCGATTATCTATGAGATTTTTTCATCCTTTGTACAAATGTTTTCTTTTCGAACAACGTTACAAACTTGGTTTGCGGAAAAATATAAATATTTTTTTTACTTTATTAATAATGATTTTCAATATTGTGATAACGACCAAAAGTTATTATAAATGAATTTATTTTACCGATTTATTGTATAAAGCATAATGTTTTTAAATAATAGTAAAAAAAAAATTTTTTTTTAAGTGACGTAAATCGTCTGCTGTGATACGTATTTTTGACGAAGTTTTGGAAGTGAACAAGCTAATAATCAGGATAGGGTGGGAATAACTAAAAAAAAATAATAATAATGGTAAATAAAATGTAACTATAAAGACAACTTGTACAAAAAGACGCTCTTTCCTTGCCATCATCGAGGGTGACAATTTAGTATTTTCTTAACTATATATGCAAGAGAAATTGGACAAAAACTGCGCCACATATAGTTTTGAACACATGTCCAATTGGTTTTGGACATATGTCCAATTAACTTTGAAAACAATTGGAAGATCCCCCTAGATAGTAGATCCACTATGTGCTATACCCGGGTCTACAATATAGGATAAAGTTTTGGTAAAATGTA
>CAJVPZ010001044.1:0-15807 GCA_910592135.1 Racocetra fulgida | reverse complement strand
TATATGGAAGTGTGCCTGTATTTATTTTTAAAATTTAATTTTATAGTATTTATATAAGATTTTTGCTAACTAAATAGCTCTTTGGGACTAGTTCTGAAGGGCTATTTAGCTAGTAAAAATTTCATATGTTATCTTTAAGTAAATTTCATATTAATAGATATTCAAACCCGAACATGTTCGTGAACTTCGAACCAAACTTCGAACTGAACTGAACTTATCTAAATTGTTCGAAATTGAACTCAAACCTAAACATAGTTTTAAAAAAGTTCAGGTTCGGGTTCAGTTCGAAAAAAGAACTAAATTTGAACTTATCTAAAAGTTCGGTTTGGTTCAGTTCATCGGGTTACTAGTATAAACCTATATAGACAAACTACTTATTGTAAATTAAATACTAAAAGTATATGTGTGACTAGTATCTACTTTCTAATATAAAAAGGTTTTTTGAAATCACTTTACTTAATCAAATACTTAAATAAATATTTAAACTTCAAAAAAGCTAGCTTAAAAAAAAGATCTATATTACTTTTTTATTTAGATTTGTCAAACAGATTTGTTTTTTTTAATTCTTTAAATTTATATAATTATAGGAATTATTTTAAATTTGTACTGTTTTAGACTAATTTGTACAGTATACTTTTATATAACTTATATATTATACAAATGCTTTATAATTTTTTAATTTTATTAATATAATTATAACTAATTATTAAAAAAATAGTAACTATAACACAATAAAATTATATATAAGTAAGTATATTAACCTTATCAAATTAGTTAATAATTTGCTATATATATATTAAACATTAAGGCTAATAGATTGTTTAAAACTAATATACAGTATGTTTTAATAAAATAAAGCAAAACCACTTAAATATACAGTATATACTGTATAATATGTTTAAATTTTATTAAATTTATTAAACTAGATTACTATTATTGTATATAATATATTTTTAAATTAATTTATCTTAAAAAAAAAAGTTTTTTGTAAATATTTTTTAAACTAATAATTGTTGCAAAGTCATGGCGAGTAATACATAGATCACGGTAGCATATACATACATATGTGCATACATATCTGCTAGAGATTAATAATCGATCAGAATATTTTAAGTAAAGTCAAAATTTTTTTAGATGTACTTGTTACGTATGTATAAAATCAGATCTCAAAAAAAAACCTCCCGCTTACAAAATTAGATATAAAAAAAACCGCTATACAGAAGTATAGTATATCAGAAAGGAAAATTTTGGCAGACATAGCCCAAAGTAACCTTAAAATCGAGTAATTACGGTACATTTGAGATTGTTATTAGTAAACTTACGATAAAACCAAAAAAAGGTAGAATGACGTAATTTGATCAGATGTTATGACGTAACAAAATTAAGCTTACAACACTATTCCTTTCAGGGTAAGTTTTCTTTTTAATTTCACGGAAAACAATTTTTATGAATTTTATACATTTATGTAAAAAATAGCTAATCATTATTTTTTGGTGATCATTCATTCATCACTAAATTTGATACAAAATTAAAAATATCGACAAAATTCTTTTTTCCATATGGAATAGTACCTTACTTACTGCGCAAGCACGCACGTACGTACGTAGGTAGGTAGGTAGGTACTTATTTAAATGGGACATTTGACTCCGAAAATTGGTCATGAGGATACGGTAGTAATTCGAGATGAATAAAGCTTATTTAGAAATTATATAACAGATAACAAGTTTTAGTAATATGAAAATTTAATTCTACGTATCGGTATGTAGTTGTAATAGCGATCAATTTGGAAATTCTAAAAATAAAAGTCACAAGTAACACACGTACAGTCACACGTACTAATAAGAGAAAACATCGACGCCGGTTTGTCATCAAAAACAAAAATGTTACGTAAAATTACGAATTGAGAAATTTCAACCTGAATTCTTTGAAACAATGAAACATCTAACAAGATATGACATAAAACTAGGAATCAACAGAGGCTAAAACGCCAGAGGTGAAGAATAAAAGAATTTAATAGAGAATTCATGATACCCAAATTTAGCTATTTGATACGCCCAACACAGTACGAAATCATAAAAAATAGTTACGTAATTTTTTGTCATAAGTAAATCAGCGTATTAAATGATTACACGTCACAAATGTCATAGATGTAATAGATGTCATAGATGTCACAGATGTCACAGATGTAACAGAAGTAATAAATTAGGAAGAATAGGTTAGAAGTATTTTTTTCGAAAGAATGGGTTTTAAAAATGAAGACCAATCAAGACAAAACAGCCAAGACAAGACAACCAAGACGAGACAATCAAGACGAAATGATTTCATTCAATTAAAGAACAATGTTAAAATATGAAACTCTTTTTTGAGTTTAAAACAATTGGAGTAAGCAACGGAAGGAAATTAAAAGGAAACCAAAAGAAAATCAAAAGTAGAAATGGTAATCTTTTTTTATATACAAAGATTCTTGTACGTAATAAAAAAATTTAAAAATATCAATTAAAGATGATAGGTAAAAAATTTGAATCATAAATCGTCTGTATACGTTTTCTGTAGACGTTTTGGGAATACTATGTTTCAAATGGGATTTAGACCTGCAATCAAATAAATGAATAAATGAATTTAATCAAATAAATGAATTTAAAACAAATTAAACCATTAGCGTTTACCAGAGTTTAGTGACTAATCATATTTCTAAAGTAAAATTCAATTCAATAGGTTATTAATGCATTTAATTCTTTTAAATCTTTTAATTATTTTAATTATTTTAATTATTTTAATTCTTTTGGTATTTCTTACAAATGATGAACAACACACATTCAATTAAATTATTATTAGTACGTACGTACAGTACGTACATAAGTACAGTACATACAGTACGTATCAGTACGAAGTATATGTACGTACGTATCACCAGAGGAACAAATGTACATTTTTGATCATAATTATTACGAAATTATGAAAATTATTAATACGTAATCGATTATTTAAGAATTTACGAAAATACATATGTACTTATGGAATTTTTGTTTGTTTGTTAATCGTTTCACTAACCAGCTGAACGATTAAATATGGCGGAATTTTTTTTTTGGTGGGAAAAAATACCTACTACGTAGGTACGTACGTATGTATCTATCTATGTACCTACGTAGAATACATACTGCTTAACGCTAACACTAATGCTAACACTAATGCTAACACTAATGCTAACGCTAAAATGTATCATCGCATCTTGAAGATACTTTCAGATTTGATTTTTAGCGTCTTCCAGAATAGGGTATGCAATGAACAAGATTTAGGAAAGCACCTTTCACATTAATTTATAAGACGCATAAAATCCGATCATTGATAAAGTACTGCATAGAACAATCATGTGCGTGTCACGTGATTGGTTTTCATGTGATTGTGAGCGCATTAATTTATCAGTGATTAACTTAATCAGTGATTGGTGTTTAAGAAAGAGAATAATTAAATACTATCGTTATATTCAAGAATACTGGTCACTACATTCAAAAATACTTTGCCACATTTCAAATGATTCAATGAATAAAAGAGTATTGTTTATTCATATCCGAATTCATAAAACGAGCAGAACAAAAGAATGCTATTCATAATCGATGCATACAATCAATATTCATTGGTGATTAAATTATTCATAATATGCAAAAAGATCATTCGTCCCATTGTTTTGATCAAGCGAGGCCGATAAACTAATAAGAAGATATAACAAGAACCAATCAATTCGGCATTTAATGGGGATCTCCGAAATGAAATAGGCTATGAGCGATTCGATCCCAATAAAGGTGAATAATACGGATAATTCGTGTATGCTTGTCAAAGTGGATGTAAATGCGAATGAAAATTTTTAACAATAAAAAAAAGCTGATCGCTGACATTATTCGTTCCGATTTTTGTGTTTAATGTTTTCGGTCACATTTAATTTTTTTTTTTTTTAAAAAAAAACCCCAAAATTAAAAAATTAAAAATTGTTATTTGGAAGAAGAATGCCATCTTTAGAGTCTCTACTACAGTGTTTGTTGTTCTTTTATGGATATTTATTGTCACAATAAAACATTCATTAAAATATTCATGAAATATTCATAAAGTCCAAAAATGGGTTGCTATTACAGTATTAGCAATATAACTTATGACAATACGGTAACGATAACGACGATGATAGCGATAACGATAACGATAACGATAACCATGGTTTAAATAGTATCGATATCGTATCGATATCGTTTATCGTTTAATATGTAATAATGGTATTATATATTATTATTTATGCCATACATATATACCTTGGGATTAGGTGAAATTGAAAATTTAAGGGTTAACAATAATAAAATTTTAATGTGCAAATATTTCCCAAAGACTAGAACTAAATTTCTCAAAAGCTATGTAGAACTAAATTTCTCAAAAGCTATGTAGAACTAAATTTCTCAAAAGCTATGTAGAACTAAATTTCTCAAAAGCTATGTAGAACTAAATTTCTCAAAAACTATGTAGAACTAAATTTCTCAAAGAATGACTAAATAGGACATTTTTTGCTTGAATGAATATCGAAATCAAGAAGTTCATGAAATTCGCTGTATCGATGAATCAATGAATCAATGAATATCAATTAATCCGATAGCTAATAAATTGAAAATCGGTTGATTTATCGATAAATCTTTAATAACATTATTAATAACAGATAATGATAATAAAATATTATTAATAATATCGATATGGTATAACGATAATGTAATATATAATATCTTTGTAATAATAGTAATACGCACTGATAATACCGCACTGATAATACGTACCAGTAATACGTAATGATAATACCAGTAACAACACAATACTATAATTTTAAATTTCTATTGATATAATTATAAATTCTTCCACGTGCTTACCAGTAAAATACCTTCAAACAATCTCAAAGAAAATACCTGCTGTTATATGCTTTTACATTTATTGGGTACATATATATTTAATTTTTAATTTATTAAAAAGAATGAATTAAAATGATTTGTTCTCATATTAGAAAAAATCCAGCGAAAAAAAAAAATTGTTACCACGTTTCACCACTGATTTTTGATGGAATATCTTTCGGATAATAATACATACTTTTTATATATTATTTGGCAACACGAATTCATGAATTCTTTCCTAATATTCTTTGTTTCTTTCTTTGTTGAATGGTTACATTCAATAATGTTTTAATATAGGGGAAAACGAAGAAATTAAGCAAACTGGTGAAAAATTAATTGAACCGGTGGATTTACTTTACTGGATTTACAAATGTAACAAATATACCCATGTAGTTACGATTTACGAGCATACTGACATAACTATGTTCATACTACTTGCTATCGTCTAATATCGACAGGGGCATAATATGTTAGAGCCGGTACTAATGGAAATGCTAACTATAACTATAACTATAATGACCATAACTATAAATTTGGCCGAAATCGTATATCACGTGATACGATACCATGTAGCCACGGATTATGATGATGCCAAAAAGATTATCCATATATTAATGCATGAATTCTAACCATCTAACGCTAGAGAATAACAAATTATTACGTAAAAATTTTAAAATGATTCTATCCTAGATAACTATAGTTTGAAGTTTCAAAAAATTAAGAAAAGGTGGTAATCCTTCATAATAAAAACAAAAAAGGTACTTGCATAGTAAAATGATAACGAAACGAAATATAAAACGAAATAAATAAAACGAAATAAATAAAACGAAATAAATAAAACGAAATAAATAAAACGAAATAAATAAAACGAAATATACAATTTAGATCAAACCGAATCTATCAAGTTTGATCGCCTAGTCCATGTAGAGTGTGATTAACAAAATAAATATATTAAATGCATGTAGGTAAGTGTAGGTAAGTACGTACGTAAGTACTTTGTATAAATCACATATCAAATATGTAGGTTTTATAAATGTATTTAAAATGTATTTAGATGTATTATGTATTATGTATTATACGAACCAAAGATGTGAAAATATTGTGAATGAAAAATGATGATACAGGATGAATTCTTTAAAGAGTAAGGGAAAAAAAACAAATCCAAAGTAGATCGAACACAAGATTCTCAGAAGTATATCAGATGACATATAATTATAATAAAATCAGAAGACTGTATAATCAGAATATCATCAGTATTCAGGGTTGCGCATACAAAAAAGATATACAATACGTATTAATGTCGACATATGATACGTACATATGATAATGCTAACTGATTAAAAATAATAATTAAAAATGATATGTAGATTTTTGTTAATTTTCTTTTTTAAAAGGAAAAGTTAATAAAATAATTTATACGGAATTAAGAATATAAAAAACCATATATGGATATATGGAGTTTAGAAATACATTTTTGAAAATAAACACCGAAGTTTAATTCAAAATATTAGGGATTTACACACGTGACACAAGTAAGAACGAAAAGATAAAACGATAATAGTAATGCAACAGAATATTTTTTAAAACATTCGATAGATAAATATATGTTAGATAATAGGTATTAGATAAAAGCATAAACCAATCTTATTCATAGATAGGTTATTTATTATTGTTTATCAAATTTCGATAGGAACCGATGAAGGAAAAAAAATAAAAAAGTATAGAAAATATTTTGCATTTGTACGACAATCTTAATTATTCTACGCATATATGTTTTTAAGAAAAGAGTTGAATGCCGGATCGATGCATTTCTTTGGATAACAAGCGGTTTAATAAATAAAAGTTTTTTGTGCACAACGCATGTATTCATATATTCATGCAAAAACGAATACGAACAAATAAAAAACAATTTCTTGAATTAACAATAATTATGTGCTCTTTATGTACGCTTTATGTACGCTTTATGTACGCTTCATGTACGCTTCATGTACGCTGTCGGGTAAATGAATGCAACACCTTTAGAATTTTTATGATTTTCACACTTTTCATACTTTTCACACCTTTCATGCCTCATATACTTTGTATACCACACGTACACCTTTGGTATTTATTATCCATTTTATTTATTATCCATTTTATTTATTGTCCATTTATTATCCACTTTTTGCACCATTTATTACACCTTTTTATTACACCTTTTTATTACTTTTCACACCTTGCATACAATCTTCACACCTTTCACACCTTGCATACAATCTTCACACCTTTCACACCTTGCATACAATCTTCACACCTTTCACGTTACTACATTATTAATACCTTTCACGTTGCTCATGTCGTTCATGCTGTTGACATCGATCACATCATTTCATATACTAACACAACTAACACACGACTAGCACAAGTGAGACACACAATTATATGATCCACGAACCGATTGGCAGACAATCTATTATCTACTGTACTTTGCTACCGTGCTTTGCTATTGTACTTCGGAAGATTGCAAACGAAATAGCACTATCGAATATCAGATACCCAAATATAAATAAATAAAATATTATAAAATATTATAAAATATATATATGTATATATATATTGTTATATTGTTATATATATATATATAATATATAGATATGCTTAATGATGTATATATGTATGTATGCATCTCTTATTTCTTTATTAAGATAAAACCAATATCATGCGATGGGTAGACAATTAGAAAAGATTATACATACGTACGTACGTAGATAATGAGATTAAATGCTAAGCATGCTAAGCATTGATAGTCACAACAAAATTGATAACAAAACAAGTAAAAACAAAAAAAATTAGTACGTATAACAAAATAAGTATAGTACGTATAAGTATATAGGGTAATATAAAAATAATAAAAATAATAAAAACAATAATAAAAATAATAATAATAATTAATATACATAATTACAAATATAAATAACAAAAATTAATAATAATATTAAATTCGTACGTACATAAGTAATAAAAAATAAAGATAATGAAAAAAAATGAGCCAATCTTAAAAACGATAACTAAAAAAGTCAAATTTGTGTGAAATGCAGGATTAAATTACTATCTTCCAAATAAGGAAAATTACAATTTTTTTTGTACATAGAACCGAAACAATCGGTCGTACGAGCATAATGATTTCACCCGCGTGGATTCACTAACATTGGAGACTAATAAATTCATTAACATTATGTATATATATAATAATACGTATGATAATACGATCATATGATAATAATATGATAATATGTATTACTATTCTCTCTGTACGTACGTATGATTGTTATACCTAATTGTTGCAAGCGAAAATGTTGGTCGAAATTGTTGAACGACGAAAATGTTGAACGACGAAAATGTTGAACAACGAAAGTGTTGAACGAAAATGTTAAGCGAAAATGTTATGATACGTAATAGATAATAATAATAATAATAGGCGTAGTAGATAATGATAATAGCTGATAGATGATAATAGATAATAAATAAGATAACAAGATAATAAAATAATAAAAATAATAAGCGAGATAATAAAATAATAATTGATAATTGAAATGACAATGAATAATATTTATGATAGAACGATTGATTACATTAGAATTTACACATTAGAATTCGTAAGGAAGGTAAATACGAAAGAGATTACATAGCAGATAGCAATTAAGAACCATAATGGACGTACAGTGCAGCAGTATCAGTATCGGTAATAGAAAACAACATGCAAAAACCATGATTGGCTCATTTAGTTGCCTCAATATAGATCATGCGTAGATGTATTAATTGTATTAATGGAAAGTAGATACCGTATAACTTATATAAAAACGATGTATGAGTACGATGAGTACGATGAGTACGATGGGTATGGTGGGTACGATGGGTACGATGGATACGATGTATGGGTATGGATAAACCTGTAATAACAATCATCATCATGACACATAAATAGAGTGTGTGGTTCTACATGTATAATCTAATGTATAATCTACATATACATACCGATACTGTATAAAATCTACATGTATAATATGTATAATCTACGGTATTTACGGTATCACAAAGTATTACAAATTACAAGTATAGGGTTTTTATTTGCCGCATTTTTTTTTTTTTTTTATATTGAAACGAGTAAGCAATAAGTAAGCAATAAGTAAGTAAATGAAGTACGTAGTAAATAAGTACGTTATGCAGTAATAAATAGTAATGAGTGGTAATAAGTACGTGCTTTGCCGGATAAAATAAAGACATATAAATAAAATAAAGTAAGGATATTTATATAATTGAAATACTTTATTAATAAGTATTTTCTATTTCTGTTCTACTTTTTCTACTATTTTCTATTATCTTATGTTACAGTAAGGAATTTATATTGCGGATCTATTATTTGATTATATGAATATAAATTAATATATATTTCGTATGATATGAAAAATTATATAAAATGAGCAATTTCCGTGAACCCATCTTTCTTCACCCAACAAAGAGGTGTGTGTCTTTTGTTCTCTCTTAAAATATTCCACCCTTTGGTTTATCTTATAGGTTCCTAAATAAGTGATAGTAACAATAGTTAAAATCTTTTTCTTTTAACTACGGGATTTTATATATCACTAAAAAGATACCAAAAACTCTAAACCACATAAAAGTTTAAATCAAGGTTTTTTTTTTTCTTTTACCCTTTATTTGAACCAATAAAATATTTTACAAAAAAAACAGACTGATTTTTCTTTTGTTGCCTAAAATCGTCAAAAAAACGTTCACATTTCTCGATTACATACGACCTAAAAAGAATTTTTCATATAAATACGTAACGAATTCACCCAAAAAACTTGGACTTGAAAATTTTTAAAAACGATACGTAAAAATAGGTATCAAAGAAAAAAATATCAAGTATCAAGAAATATCGAACAGAGAAAATATCAGGCAGACAGTCAGAACAATCAGAACAGCCAGAACAGTCAAAAAACATTTTAAAAACAGTCAGAAAAAAGACAGAACAGAGAAATATATCAAAAGAGAAATATCAGACAAAATGAAAAATAACAGTATATTTTCACGCAACCGCAAGATCCATAATCCATTCAAGAAGAGAAACTCACCTAGCAAGTCACATTCACACAGCTTTCATCAACAAAATGTAATAAGCGCACTAGGCGGTATGCCACACGATTTTGATTTCGATTTTCAATCGGCGACAGAAACACCGACAGTCTGTTCCTCAAGGCGAAGTTCGATTTACAGCATATCGTCAATACAAAGTCAAAGTATAGGTCCGATTCATAGCGTGTACACATATTATCCGACACATCATTATAATATGACAACCGAGAAGCATCATCATCATCATCATAAGAATCAATGTTGTCATAACGTAAATTGTAAGAAAGCAAAGAAAGAAAAGCGAAATAGTTCGGAATCATATAATCCAAGGCAAAGCTTTATAGGATTCAAACTCTGGTTTCGATTAACCATGGTGAAAGTCAGAAGAACTTTTCGTTAATCCTACAAAGTATCAAACAAACATCAACATAACTCAGAAGATTAGTTTTGTAATCTTGATGATTACTGATTATTCTTTAAGAAATTTGATCGATGTTTTTTTTCTTCGGACAATAATTTTTGCCGAGTTATACATATAAATATATACATAGTTTTTTTTTCAATATTATATATATATTTTTTTCTTTCAAGTACATAAGTAACAATCAGCGGGTTTTTGGTACTCACGCATATATCTTAGACTATATTAATGACTTAATTGTTAATTCAAGTTTTAATACACTACACCTTTTTTTTTTGACGCGGTGTCGAAAAAAAAATATATGGTCATATGGTACCTATAATCTATATTAATTATCACGAACTTGAAGCAACAGGGAATAGACAAAAAAACGCACAACTCGGACTTTCGATAAGACGACTCAACGAGAAAGAAAAATAGCATATAGAATTTCTTATTATATATAATTCTTTTATATTCTTGTATATAGTCGCATTTTTTTTTTATTACTTAATTAGAGTTGATTAATAACCACCGGATTGGTTATTCATTCAACAACTCTTGTTCCTCTATATTCCAACTATATACAATCCTTTTACCAAATCGTTTTTTTTTTAAATCCTTGTTTCTATCCTTGGCCAAATTCCGGGTTAAAACAAGGCACAAACACAAACATCGTTCTATTCGATTTTAAATAACGTTTTAAAATTTCGACGAAATCACAAATCACAAACACAAACAAAAAAATTTTCTTATGAATTCAAATCTTGGTTTTCTTTCTCTTTTCGCGTTTTTTTTTTCAAAAAAAAAAAATCATTAGAGTTAGATTGTAAATATTAAATTTATAGACGTTTTAATTCTTTCACGCATAAACAATTGGAATTTGATTTCTCTTTTCTTAAAGAGAGTATCAAATTCAAATCATAATTCATGAACCTCATCCTTCATTATCAAAGTTTAGGTTTACAATCGTTCCTTTACAATACATTACATACAACACATAATATAGATAATATATATATGTATTATATGATATAAAGCTGTGCTTTTCAAATAATAGATATTAGCATATAGTAAATAATTTCGCATCATAATAGACTTTTTTTTTCTTTTTCCACCACTACACAATTTTTTTATAGATCACACACATATACACACAAACTCATATAAAGCATTTTTCTCAATCATATATATTCAATCATCATCAACATTTTTTTTCTTAAGCTGATTGTTACGATCATTTTCATATAAAACAATAAATTTTAATTACACACACATTTCTACATTCACGAAAAAATTATGAACCAAAGTTTTTTTTTTTTTTTTTTTTCCTTTATTAATTGTATAATATTGTATTTTTTTTTGAAATTATGAAAATATAACAAATATAACGATAAAAAATTATATTTGAATATTTGCAAAATGTGAATCTATTGAGTGAGTGATGTTTTTAAATGAATGTTTTTAATGATGTTTTAAAGTAAAGGTAGTGTTTGTAAAGGTAGTGTGTGTGAAGTTGTGTGAAGCTAATAAGTGAAGCTAGCGAGTAGCTAGCAAGAGAGTAGCTAGCAAGAGAGTAGCTAGCAAGAGAGTAGCTAGCAAGAGAGGGGGTGTGTATGAAACTAGTAACTAGTGAGTAACTAGTGAGTAACTAGTGAGTAATTAGTGAGTCACTAGTGAGTGAGTGACTAGGGAGTGTGAGGTACACACGATGCACTATTTCGGCTTGTTTCGAAAAATTACCTTAACAGGTTCGAATAAGCCGAAACGGTTTCGGTCACATTTATAGTCAATAAATAGTCGATAAATAGTCGATATCGACGTTCATCTGATAGTTAATGCTGTAATGTAGTTATTCAACTTTATTCAACTTTATTCAACTTTTATTCAACTGTCAAATAAAATTAAAGACAATCGTGAGAAAATTTATTATTACAATTTAGTTAACGCGACACGTTTTTTTTAACACGATGTTTTTTTTTTTTCACCACGATTTTTTTTATTTTTTTTCAACATGATATTTCAAGTAGACCACATGTTTGTGATCTTCGTTTATTAATAAAAGGCTTGAACCAAAGAATTAAAAAGTCTTCAATACACATGATTACACAAATAAATCATGTTTATTTTTTGTGTACACCCACACCTTAATTCTCTACGATTTCTGATACGTACACTTTACTATAACAAAGAACTAATGTAGGTAACAATTTAAGTCAACAAAAATATACAGCAATAACGACCGTACCGTTGAATGTTGAATACTACGAAGGAAACAATTTCTGTGATCGATCGTTAACAGTAATTTATTATAATTTATAATAATTTATTATAATTTATAATAATTTATAATAATTTATTATAATTTATTATATCGATATATCTTGTTTTTTAAAAAAAAAATCTTAAAAAACAAAAAACCAATCAATTTTGACAATCTATTTTTTTTTTGATCCAATCAATTTTGATTATCTATTTGTGTGCCAATTAAATTTAAAGAAAAACCAATCAAATTATAAAGAGGAAATTAAACACCGAAAATAGCCGAAAGGACAATGTTTGTTAATAGTTGTGTTTTAGGAGAACCTTTTCATCTCTTTATGAATCCTTATGATTCGCTCCCAAAAAATGAATCCTTATGATTCGCTCCCAAAAATGTCTACCAATGTTCACCAATGTCGATTAATGTCGACTAATGCCGACTAATGTCGACCAATGTCTAAAGATTCACATAATACATAATGTTCAATAATGTTCAATACGTTTTAAGATTCGCATTTTTTTTTTTAATAAATTAATTTTCACAATATAACAATAACGATATACTGTACAGATAATATTAATAATGAATAATGATAGTACGCATAACTACAATAATGATAATATGTAAGAACGATAACATAAGAACGATTATGTAATGAAATATCTTTTTTTAAAAGTATATACTCTTTATCGCTATTGGGATCATTATTAGGAGATCATGATTAGGAGATCATGATTAGGATCATTATTGGAATCATTATTAGGATCATTATTAGGATCTTTATTAGGATTACTGTTAGGTGTTAGGATCATTATTAGAAATATCGGGAAATTTCTTTGATGTATACTTGTCTGTATATTTTGTCAGTATAGTTTATTTGTATCTGTATAAATCAAAATCAAATCCGGTAATATTCGTTCTTTGTTTAAAAAAATTTTTTTTTTAAAGAAAGAAAATATATACGTACGTATATATATATTGATATATATTCATAAGTTATATATATAAATGTAGTCTGTAACTCGTGCATCGCTTCATATGAAAGTTAATAGTTCCCCTCAATTGTTAATTTGACACCTGCGCATCGAATTTTTTTAAGCATATCTGATTTTACCGGTTAAGGAGTCGTTTATCAAGGAGACGTCTTGTAAAAAGAGATAGAGTTATGATTATGAAAGATCCCTTTTTTTTTAAACAATTAAGAATAACCTCCTTAATTGTATAAAAAGCGTTGCATATTGTTGTTTTCTTTTCTATTAAAGATTTAGCAAAAAAAAAAAAAAAATTTTTTTTCTTTCTTTTGAAAATTTCTCACGAAAACCGTATGATTTACACATGTTCTAAACCTCATGGAGATTAAACTACTTGGACTCTCTTGATAATGGTATTGTACTTTGTATTTTGTGTTTGAATAAAAATGAATAAAAATGAATTAAAATGAATTAAATGAATTAAATGAATTAAAAAAATAAAAGATCGAAAAAGGTAAATTCGACACGATCTTTTTGGTAACGAGTAAAAATCTACTTGAGTATACCCGCAGCAGTATTATAGAATTATTAATCCACCAAATTAGAATTTTATATGCAGCTTTTTTCGACAAATATAGAAAACGGATCCTTTTGCCTTGTATCAGATTATTTTTTTTCCACCACAAAAATTTTTGCTTTTTTGCTCACGTAATAAATTTACAAGTTTTTGGTTTCAAAATCCTTTTAATAAAATTAAATAGATTAATATTCTGGTTAAACTGTATCAAAATAAACCAGTTTTTTAATAAACAAGGGAGAGTTTCAATTTCCTGTATGGGTTGCTAAAGGTGTTAAAGTTTGTTTTTTTGGCGAGTATTTGGCGTAATAAAAAAAATAATTTGGAATAAAATTTTTTGCCACACTTAGAATTCTAAATAGTATTAATAATATTTTAATTAATTATATTTAAGGTAAATTTATAAATAGATCTATAGAAATCTCCAAAATATCCGCAGAAATATCCATCGGAGTAGAAAATCTTAACACCCGACCTATGTCATTAATACGGTAAACAGTAAATACTACCGCTACGTAGTAAATACTACGGAACGGAAGATTCCTAAGATCCGATTTAGTTATATAATAATAACAATAAATACGTACGTAATAAGTCTATAGCTTATAAGGATATAACGATAATGATAATGATAATAAAAGTGAATTTATGAATTAATCCTTATGATTAATTCATTCAATAACGATAAACGAACCGTTTTCATTCATATTAAAAATTTTACATACGCAGAATTCCGTTGTATCGGCCATGAGCGACACAAAGCGATAATCAAACAACGGAATCTCCTACGTACATACGTACGTACGTACAGTACGTATCTGGTATCTATCAGCTATGTACCTATAATCGAATACGTAAACAAAAGATTTGATTATTATTTGACGTTAAAATGAAAATTTAGTAGTTTCACATATCCGAAATAAACCTACCATTTAAAATACGTAAACGTAAGTAAGTACGTTTACGTAGTTACGTATGTGAATAACTAATTAGTATTAATAAAGAAAAAAACGCCACAGTTCTCCATTTCAAATCAACTATTTGCATATTTACGTTGTATATACATAAATAGCTATCATTCAATGATAATAATTTGTAGCCCCCAACATCTTATGAACATCTTATGAGCATCTTATGAGCATCTTATGAGCATCGTATGAGCATCGTATGAGCATCTTATGAGCATCGTATGAAAGCAATGTCATATGAGCAATATCAAGTACGTACGTACATACGCAAATTCCCGTTGACAAACGATAATCAATTATCGTTATACTTTATCTATACTTTATCTTATCAAAGATTCTACAATCTTGAATACAATCCCACAATCTTGAACTACATTACTGCGATCTTGGATTACAATTCTGCAATCTATGGATTTCCTACAATCTTGGATTACAAATAGATACATGATGACGCCATATAACAGTATCAGGGTCCCTAATTTTAATATATATATACTGTAGTATGCAATCTAGACCTATTTTTCTCTTTAGTATCTTCTTTAGTAGTTCATCTAATTAATTTTGAAAAAGGTTTATCCCCAAAAACTAGCATTAAACCCG
>CAJVPZ010001043.1:0-15808 GCA_910592135.1 Racocetra fulgida | reverse complement strand
ATTATTAGAGAATGTAAATTTCTTAGTATAGTTTAATCTCAATAAAAAGTGGCAGGACAGCCGAATTATAAAAAAAATAATAGATTTATAGTATATTGTATAATATATATTATTATATTAAATATTAATAAAAATATACAATTAACCAATTATATTTTGTATATTATATATGCCATAGGCACGGGTTATACACTAGTTGTATTAAAATAACAAAGTAATTATATAAATATTGTAATTATATTATTATAATATAATTACAAAAATTGTAATAAAGTCATGCCAATTTTAATTCAAAATTACAATGATATTGGTTTAATATTAATATGATTTGGCTGCAAAATTGATACAACATTTTTACAAAAATTATCATAAAGTCATGACAATTTTAATTCAAAACAATAATAATACTAATTAAATATATATATGAATTAGCTGCAAAATTAACACAAAATTTTACAAATTTTAGTAGCAAAATTGTTGAAAATATGTCACAAATATGCTTTAAAGTTTTTATAATATAATAACTAAATCATGCTTATATTATCACAATATATTCATACAAATTGATATGAGCATGACAATTTTAATCTAATATCGATTTAATATCTTCAAGACTTTATTATAAAATTAACAAACCTGAAGTTAGATTAGCAGCCCAACCACAAATCAACCAAAATTTAAAGTTAAAATTAGGCCAGCATTGAGTAGCAATGCCAATCAACTGTATTAACACCAGGAATTCTAGAGTTAAAACAATAATTTTCAAATATATGAGTTCTTAAACCAAAGGTAGACTTAGTCGAATAATATGTTTAGATTTGGCAAGTTTGGTCAGTTTTTCTTGGTAATATTGTTCTAATTTGTGATACTGCTTATTTCTTAACAACTAACAAACTCTATCTTCTATTGAAATCACAACCAATTCAGTATGTTGAATAGCTATAACAAGTGTGTGAGATAATCTACAGCTTATTTCAAAAACTATGGTTTTGCTACTGTACATTGGGCCTAAACTGGAATACAGATATTGACATTGAAGTCATGTGTGCAAGACAAGTTGATTGCACGATAATGTACTTCCACTACACTTAACAAAGGATCGAGAAATGTAGCAGTTATTTGTGTAGTGTCACAGGGTAGTTTATTATTACTTTGTATAGGGTGACTATAGTATTAATAGGACAGTTTTGATTATAATGCATAAAACTTAATGCATGAAGCTTAATTTTTATTATGGGTGAAAAATCTGAATATATATATTGTTATATATATATAAATAAATCAATCTAATAAAGCTATTTACTTCACTTATCTATTTACTCTCATTTACTCTACTATTCCAATTTATCCTATTTGACTTGGAAATTAGTTTCTTGCTTCTTTAATATCTTCATTCCTGATCTAGATTTTTGATCTTATAAACTAGAGAATGTACCTAAGTAGACCTTTTATTATATAGCTATAATAAATTACCCAGATAATCAGGTAATTTAATAGTACTCAGATAGAAATTTCTTAGCAGATACAATCTCTTATAACCATTAGTTGTATTACTAATCTATTCCCTTCTGACATTCTGAGGCTACTGTATACCTGTAAGTCAAATTAAAGGTAGGGGGAATGTAGATCATTTTTCATATGATTTTGGTGGTACAATAGGATTTATATAAAAATTGAAAATATACTACTAATAAAACTTTGAGTACATTTATTCCCACACCCAGCGATGTTACTAATTTACCACCTCTCACATGATTGACCAATCAAATTTTAAGATCAGGTGTAATGTAGCACAATTAGAAAAATTCAAAACAAACGTTTGTTTTATCAAAAATCGTTTATAACACAAAACTTCATATATGAAACTACTCTTTGTGTTCTAACAAAAAAAATTTCTTTTAAAATTTTACTATAAAACATTACTTCAAGCCCATAAACTACTCTAACCTTACCCTAACCTTAACTAATGAAAAAACTGGTTGTTTTGATTTTACGTTATACCTGATTTTATAATCTGCAGAGATGCGGCAACAGCACATGTGTAATATATAAATTGTCTCTAAAACTTTTTATAGTTGTAATTAATTTTAGCCAAAATTTTATAATATATAAAACAAGATGTTCTTTTTATAATAGCAAAGTTTTAATAAATAAAACTTTTAAAAAATTTATACTTTTATATATTGTAAAGTTTCTCACAGTTGGCTCAAATTTCTCCCAGTTACACAAAACAATTAATTTTGATTGGTTGATATCATATGATCATCATATGATTTTTGTAAACAATTTATGATACTCTATCTTTAAACACCTGTTTTTTAGCGAATATTTAACCAATTTTAATAATTTTACTATCATTAGAATCAGAAGAATCTATTCTACAACTTTTATTAATTTTTAAAAGTAGTTTACTTAATAAAATATTTTTTAATTTTTAATTAAAAAAAAATTTACAATATGTATTATATATAATTTAAAAATTGTTTCTCCTACCCTTAAAAAATTGTTAGTGCCAATAGTACATAATGATAACAATAATTCATAATAGTGTGTACTTATCAAGGTATAAATGATGCAATGATAAATTTAAGTGGATGTGTGCCAGGTTTGTGGTACAGATTTCCTAAAATAAGGATCAGTTCTAACACAATGTGTAATGTAACATGATCAAGAAAATGCAAAACAAACGTTCGTTTATAAAAAATCTCTTTCTTGAAAACCTGCATAAGAAATCATTTTTAGTGCTCTATTAAAAATTGTATTTTTGTGCAATTTACCATATATTCTACTCTATTATTGCCTAACTTTGATATTGATGCTAACTCTAACATAAATGAATCTTGTCTGCCTACAAACCTAGCACATATTCAAGAATTGCACTGGGTTGCAATTGGTAGTCATTATTCATATATTTGTGCATTTTTTAACATCGCTTAGACTTTTTTTATTTGTAGAACCACTAAACCTTCATATTCTCTTAGCATAATATTGCTATTATTAAGATGGTCTGTAATGTATTAAGGACTTGTTATAAAGGTGTATATGTTTACGGGGGTATTATTATGACTACTGTAGCTTGTATAACTTTGTGTAATCTAGAAAGTCTAAAGTTGCACAAGTCATATGTTATACAAGTCATATGTTATACAAATCATGTATTACACAAGTTGTATAGTTGGATAAAATTTGGATAACATTGCTAAGTTAATTATAAAATAAAAAAAAATGTAGTAATTAATTTGTATAAATTAATTGTAAAATAGATTGCCCAAAAAGGATTGATTATGTTTCTAGTGTTGGTCAGATGAAGACAAATCAGAAATACAGGTCTGAATGTTATACAAAAAACGATTTAGATGGGGTAAATTAGAAGGGAACTTTTTAAGAATCTAAAGAGTAAAAAAGAGAGTTTTGATATTTTTAATTCTAAAATGATCAATTTTAGGTCAAATTTGATGTACTATAGCTTGTTTTGAAGCCAGAGATGAGCTCTACAAATTTAATTATGAGGTATCAATATATTATTAAGCCCAGTTTGCCAGGAGGGCAAAACTTTGGAAAGAAAATAGAGTTTTGTCTGTCTGTTCTTGTAAATCGAATATCTCAAGAATGATAAAAGGTACAGACTTGAAACTTTACAAGTATATGTAAAAATAGTAACTTAACAAATATTATTAAGAGACAAAAGGTTGTTAACTTAATAAAACTTTTGGTAAATTAAGAAAAATGTAAAAATTATTGTGCCAAAATTTTGTGTACAGACGATAAGCAAAAAGAGTTTTGCCTTGCAGATTATTATTAAAAAAATGCTTTATAAATTTTACAATATTTATCAAATAATTTTATTAAATTATTAGAATAAGTATAAACTTATTATATTTTGTTTTTAAAATTTTACTTGATTTTAAATTATGTTAATTATAAATTTATAAAACATATTTTTTTTTATTAGAAAATAAATATATAGTCACTAAATTTTATAATAAACTTTATTTAATTTGTCTTAAATTTTATTATATTTTAAATACTACTAGTTATAAATTTATAATAATATTTTTATTAGAATGTAAATATATATTTACTAAATTTTTATTTGATTTTATATTGCTAATTATAACTTTAAAATAAATATTTTTTTGTCAAATTGCTAGTTAGTAAGTATAAGTTTATTATTAAAAAAATTTATTTGCTGCCCAAGTAAATTTATTTTGCTTAAAAAAATGCATTTAGTATCTTACTATACAGTATTGCATGAATTTTTTTAAAACTTCACATACTGATAATTTAACAAAAACTTGATCAAATTTAATAAAAATTTTTTACACATATTCTATAAGTTTGTAGAATTTATTTTAAAAAAAATTTATTAAATTTGATTAAGTTTTTGTTGAATTATCGTTGTTAAAAGTTTAAAAAAAATTATTTAGAAAACTTTGCTTGATTTCTATTGACTCAACCCATATAAAAAATCAGATTATATTGAATGCTATATGCAATGCTAAGCTAAACAATATGTTCTATATAAATTTTGTAAGAAATTTTATTATAGTTAATATTGTAAATTTATTAGTTAATCTAAGTAGTAATATCTCACTGTGGATAGTAAATAAATAAATTAATTGGTGATTCACCACTCAACTAGAGAGAATTTGCAAATTTTTATTAAGTAAATTTTACTATAGCTTGAATATAGAGCACTTCTGTCTAAAACTTTTTCTTATTAAATAAATCACTTCTAATAAAAGTTGTAAAACTTATCAAGATACATCTAATGGTAATAAGAATATTATAATTGGCTTGGTAGTTTTTGTGAAATATTTAAAAAGCATTTTACTAATATATAAAATTTCTCCAACATAAAATTCTCTTTATATTATATCCTTTGATTTTTCTTATATAAAAACTAACCCCACAGTTATTACTAAATATAAACAATTAATTTCACTATATAATAATGGTTTAGAAACATTTTTACAACAATTTTCTTAATCTTACATATTCAACTTTTAACATAATATTATTTAAATAATTATTTGGCTTAATAAAATATTATTATTTCTTCAATCTGTTATTTATACATTTTTTCACATTAATTCAAAAATAAATAAAGGTAATCCAACAACATAAAGAACAACCAATAATTCAACATCATCATTAATAAAACTAAGTTAAAAATTATTTTAATTTTTTTTAAGTTCATGATTTTCTTCTCATTTATTCTTTTAGACAAAACTAATAGTCACTTATTATCTAGTAAACCAAACATATAAATACTTAAATAATTTTATACAAACTTATTATACTTTTTAACCCCACCAAATTTTTTCTATAAATAACAATACTGTAAATTTCACAATTTTTCTTAATTAAATAAATATTAAAATGCTTAAGTTTTCTAAAAATGTTTAACAAAAATAATCTAAAAAAAAATCAATATATAGTATAACCTCTCTGAACTGATATGCATGGTGACTAGCTTTGTATCAATTTTGACAGGTTATCAGTTTTGAAATACTAATAGTTTACTAATTATAAAGCTATAAATAAATATGATTGGTTAAATTTATTTCTTATCCTTATAATATATTAAACAAATCTTATTTGAGCCAATCAAATCAAATTTATTTACCAGTCAAATCTGATATTTTATAAGTGCATAATTTTTTTGTATCAGTTATCAGGTTTGACATGTTATCAGTTTTGACTTAAGGAACGGACATGGTGGCTCAATTTTGTATCAGTTATCACGGGTTATCAGTTTGACAGGATCAGTTTTGAAGGTTCGACTGTATAATTAGTACCGACTTTCAATTAACAAACAATATTTCAATAAAGTTGATTATTAAGATAGACCTGTTATCATATTAATTCATAAATCAAAAAATTAATTCAACCATACACCTCTAAACCAACCTATTATCTTAAACTATTAAAAGCCAACTTTAACATAATAGATAAAATCAATTCCAAATATCTCTCCGTAACGTAATAAATAACATTATATTCACTAACGGCTAGATCACATACAAGCAATACAAGCCACAATTAAGTCAACTTAAATAATGTTGAATCAGTAAACAAATATCTGCTTTCAACGCTTTCTATTAAACACAAACACTTATCGAGACGTTTTCAAAAAAAAAATGTGTAAAACTATCCCGTCAAATTTAACCTTCAATAATTCTAAACTCTAACCCTATTACGATACAACACTAAATAAATATAGCACAAATTTTAAACTAAGCATAATAAACCGTCTACAGTACTATCTAACACCAATACTATCTTGATCTGCGAAAATCCAATTAAATTTATTATTTGATATCCACAATATAAAATACATTTGCTCAAGATCAATTAATATAAATACAACGCATAACTTCTTACCCGTAATTATTAAATATTAATACAACATTTCTAATCCTCTTTAAGCCATTCTAAAACATTTATACGTTAAGATTTACATTTTATTAAAATAACGATATAAAGCTTATATTACAGATTTAAATCTATCAATATCGTTTGACGAAAAACAAGATGGATATATTTATAGAGTTTTACTATATATAGCTCCCGAGGTAATAAAAGGTGGTCAATTCACTCAAACTGCTTATATTTATATCTTGCAATTATTATGATAAAATATCAACTGCTCGAAGGCCTTTCAACGGCTACAATTTTATTAGAAAATTAACAGCAATGATTTGTCATGAATTGCGACCTGAATTTGTTAAAGAAACACCAAAAAGTTATGTTGAATTGACTAATCAATGTATTGATTCTGATATGAAAAAGAGACCTACATCTATTGAAATTCTTAATAAATTTGAAAAATGGAATAAAATTATCAATTACGACAATAATGATAGCAATGATGATTATGTTAAACATAATGATGATAGTAATCACGATACTTACACCATAGTGAAGATAATTTTAATCAAACGGAGATCAAGATGCAATTTTTAAAAGCTGGTAAATTAATTAAAGAATTACCAATTCTCATAAATAGCATAAAATATACTAAAAAAGGATTTTTCAAAATCAACATAGTGAACATCCAAAAAGTTGAACGGAACCATCCCTCACACATTTCATATTCCACATTCATTAATCGTACTGGTACAACATTATTCTTTTTACCTGAATTAACTCGAATAGAAGATCTAATTCGCGAGTGAAATCGGCATATGTATGAATAAATAAATGTGGCGTTGATATATATTATTTCAATTAATCCTTAATCAATAGCAAACATTTATAGAAAATTCACAAAATACCGTCAGTCGCATTTAATAATATATCATTTTTTACACCTTTAATCCAATACACCAAAAATAAATATTTAATTTAGAATAAATTTTTTTTGTTTGAAATCCATTGATTTGACTATAAATCCGTAACTCTATATCCATAACTACGATTTTCCGATTGACATACCAAATATACTAACACACACTACGTAAAACTCCCTCCTAGTCATATTTATTCAAATTTTAACCTATCGAAACAACTTCTGCTGTTCTTTTAATTATTCTCTGACTACATGACACTAAATTTTAATCCAAAGACATGCGTTTTTGAAGGGTTTACTGTATATTGCACTCATCTCCAACTCCTTTTAAGCATCTCAAGCGCCTAGTTTTTGTAATATCAAACTTGATTGATGGAGCACCATAATTAAGGAAAACTGCGCCACAAGGCACACGTTTGATCGGCTGATCAATGTACAGGTCTGTATAAAAACCATTGTTTTCTTTTTTTGAAATACAATTTAAAGATGAACACGTACGTTAACAGAGAAAGTATGTTTTATTTAACCTAAAATCTTTTTTTTTTGCATTTTTTGCCATACAAATATTCATGTAATTGTTTATAGAAATTGTTGAATACCTCCAAGAAAGAAAATCAAAATATTCTTACATTGATTTTCTTATGTGCAACCGGAATTCCATAGTTTCTTCTCTCCCAGTTCATTTATCTACCTGGAATGGCTTTAATAACGCCTGGTCGTTTTCCTTTACAAAGGAAGCCAAGTCTTTTCTAAGCCAAAATGTTTATGAGTCTTTAATGAATAATGAAAATAAGGTAGAATTTTATTCTATTACCATATTTAACATGTGTCATTTTATTATTGAATAATGTAATTAATTAAATTATTGCTTACCAACAATAGGCTGAGATAAAAATTTATTGGAGTGATATTATAAAGGAGCAAAACATTGCAAGCATAAAATTCACATAATAATTGTATACATAGAGGCATAATAATAATTCATTATTTCTTTTAGAGAGAAGACCTTAAAAACGATGAAATCGAATGGGAACGTATCTGTGGAATGTTTAATGAAGTTGAACAAAGAATTAATTCAAAAAAAAAAGAAATTCAAAACATTATAGGTAATGTAAAAATTTTAATGACCATCATGATAATTTTAAAAACCAGAATTATAATAACCACAAATCACAAAAATTCCAACGAACATAGTACCGATCCCGATGATGAGAATTTTTTTAATTACGAAGTCCCCAGTGAACATAATGGTCAGGATAACCAAAATGCATTAAATAATAATGACATTGAAAATTATGAACAAAACGGTGATAATAATCTTGAAAACTCAAGTAGCAATAATGATCTCAGTATTGATCCTGATCATTCAAATCCCAAGAATCATGTTGATAATTATGAACAAAACGGTGATAATAACCTTGAGAGTAGCAATGACGATCTCGGTATTGACCCTAATCATATGAATGTTGATAATTATGAACAAAACGGTGATAATAGCCTTGAGAATTCAAGTAGCAATGACAATCTCGGTATTGATCCTAGTCATACGAATCCCCAGAATAATGTTAATAATGATGAACAAAACAGTGATACCTTGAGAATTCTGACGACAACAACGATCTCATTAATGTTGACAATCATCCAAATAACATTGATAATAATAACCATATTAATGGTAATAATAATCATGACCTTGAGAATTCCGGCTCCAACAACGATCTCAGTACTGATCTCGACGGTGAGAATCCTTCAGACCAATCAGAGGCCCCCGAAGAACACCATCACCATGAACTTGATTTAAGTGACCACAATAACAATTCTGAAAACTGTAGTAACAACCATAATGGAAGCCGTCGTAACATATCTAGGATCCGTAGAAACACCTCCGGAAACCATCTTAACAGCCATGATAATACTGGAAGCAATCATGGTTATAATACTCGTAAAAGAAGATTCAACTACAGTATTGGTTCGCCACCAAGAAGAAATGTAAAAAATCTGTAAGTAGACATGAATATTGTAGAAATTTTTTGAAATTTTATTTATCATTTTGATTTATAGAATCCATTGCCGAGAATCTCCTGTTCTCATTGCTTACTTCATTGTCCAGAGTAAAACGAATAAATATTAGTTTTCTCGTAGGAGGTTTCACCACACACGATTATGCCAAAGAATACTCATTATTGATTTATCAAATAACTTTGGTAATTCAGTCGCAGTTAATGTATTTAGCAATTTGATTTATTCCCAAATACAAATCTTTTTTGCTTATGATTTAAGAGTCACTGAATCAATTAAACTTGGACTAAAAAGTGGAATTTTATTTAATATTAATAAAACTGCCTCCCCAAGTACTAATATTGATGATTTTATCGGTAATAATTCATACACAAAGTGGTATTTAAGAACTTCAGTTTCCTGGACATCTAGTGATCTTATTATTTTAATAAATGGTATATGTGGGTCTGTATGCGCACTTATCGCGGTTGGCGGGCTTGTGAACACATCATTATCATATTCATTTTTCCCGGTGTTTTTTTTAGCGATTCGTCAGTCATGTTTAAATTAAGTTCATTGAACAATACTTAATACCTAAACCCCTTCCCTTGGCTGCATTCATTACATTTTCTTATACTGAGGTTTACAGTAAAACACTATCCGATAAATTATTCGAATTTTTATTTACCCTAGCTAGGTTCAGATTAGATTACAATGATCAAAGTATTTGTGATCCACCCATCTCAATAATTTATAATAAATATCAGATACAGATGGTCTATTAGAAGGATCATAGCATCCATAAATTGATTGCTAATTGGATATAGCACTCAGGAGTATTTTTGGCAAAATCAGGGTGTAATCCATCACAACTAACGCTTTATCATACTTAATTGTAATGAGATGGTCTTCCATTAGACATTTCAGTAATAATAATACCAAAACTATAAATGTCCGCTGCTGTTGTATAGATAGTTCACTTAACACTTCTGGTGCGATGTAAGGTAAAACGCCGTAAATGCTATCTTCTGAATCAGTTTTTTTTCTCGATAATCCTAGTTCTGTGATATAAGATATTAGGTCTCCATTAACATATTGATTTTGCAATATATTACCCCTGTGAAGGTATTTATGAATATATCCTGAATATATCCTGCTTTATGAATTTTTGCCAAATTTTCGGATATATTGGCGAGTTGCTTTAATTTACATTTCCAATTAAGTTTTCCTTTATTTGCATATTCAAACACCATCAAATATTCATTGTTAGTTGTGCAAATAAAATTTGTAATATTAACAATTATTTACAGTATATTATGATAAATAATAATTAAACTATTTAACTTCTCTTAAAATTATTTTGTGAACCAGGTAACGTTTTGAGTGCAGCCATGCATGATGGTGTGTGTGACTGCGTGTATTTACCTGAAACCTTTCTTTTACCGTCTATCCACTTTGCTGAATACACTGAGCCAAATCCCCCTTCACCAATTTTCATAACATCGTCTAATTTATTAAAAGGAATCCATTCGGTCACATTCTCGTATTCTGTGGCCTTAAGTTGAAAATTTTTAATCCAATCATCAATGTTGTTATTCCACTTGTCCATCCTCTATAAGAATCACATGTCTGACACCAAGCTAGAGAAGTATTATGTCATTCACAGTTTGCACACTTTCCATTATTCTCATTTCTTTTATAATAAAATTCATCAAATACTAGCATATAATCCTCTGTGGCTATGTTATGAATTAGACCATATACTTTACCATTATTTAATGATATACTTTCTTTTTAAAAATCTAATAAATTTTTGAACAGCGTAATATTTTAAGATCCACCGTGCATAGTAATGTACGTTTCTGTGTGTTTTTCGTCTACCATTGCTAAGGACTGATCATTAAAATTTTGGACGTTATCTAATTTAATAAAAGGGATCTACTCAATTACATTTCAATTCTTTAGCTTTAAGTTGACATTCTTTAATATAAGAATTAATACCCCTTATTGCCGCTTTTCCACTTCTGTGGTCGCTGAGGTCACATGTATAACACCAAGCTTTTGAAGTTCACTATTATTCGATAGCATGAGATTTTTTAAACTTAAACGAACGGAATTTAGTCTATATTATTAATTAAAATCAAATAACATTGCAAAAAATAATCTAAACTCGCCTCACTTAAACCAGGCAATAGTTTCGTATACCATCTAACCATTTTGCTAATGATCTTTTACCATTTTTCTGAATATCTAATCTATCAGAAGGGATCTACTCAATCACATTCTCGTAAAATGTGGCAATTCTTTAATACAATCATCAATTTCCTTAATACCACTTGTCCATTCCTGAGCTGTTTTGGGGGTCACAAGTCTGGCACCATGCTGGAGATGTGTTATATCGGTTACAGTTTGTTCATTTCCCATTATTCTCAATAAAAATTCATCAAACACTAACATATA
Organism: Racocetra fulgida; assembly: GCA_910592135.1. Classification (NCBI taxonomy): domain Eukaryota; kingdom Fungi; phylum Glomeromycota; class Glomeromycetes; order Diversisporales; family Gigasporaceae; genus Racocetra; species Racocetra fulgida. Next base: position 4,056 of record CAJVPZ010001043.1, on the reverse strand, counting down.
TTCATTTGTGTTAATGTTTCGAGTTGATCCATATATTTTACCTTTTAATTGTACATGATTATTAAACTTGTAATATAAATGAAAATTAAATTTGACTAATAAATTATACAACTCACCTCATTTGATAAATTCCGTAAACCAGGCAATATTTTAAGGTCCATTGTAAAGTTTATTATACGTGTTTGTATATATTCATTCTTTTCCGGTAAAACTGTTCGTTCACCATCGAACCATTTTGCTAATAATCTTTCACAATTTTGTTGAACATTACCTAATCTATCGATCACATTGTCGTATGATGTGGCACTAAGTTGAAGCCCTTTAATGTAATTATCAATTTCCTCATCACCACTTGAGCTATCTTTGAGGGTCATAAGACTGGCACCATGCTGGAGATTTATATTGTTTGCAATTTGCGCATGTTCCATAATTTGCATACCTTTTAGACATAAATACCATCATAAATTCATTTGTAGCAGGTTTTGAGTTAATACATATATTTAAGTTCGCTATTTTTTTAATTTCGCTAATTCTATGTAATCTTTAAACTTACATAATAAATAAATAGAATTAAATATGCATACATTTGAGACAATATTATATACGGTAAATAGTAAAACAAAAATCAACTTACAACCTTTAGAAAATCTAATGAATTTTGAGAATTACGAAATGTTTTAAGTTCAATCATGCATGATTTTCGTGTCATCTTATTACATGAAATCGATAATGCTAACTAAATGGCTAAAAATCTATCACCACTTTACTCAAATGTTGTATAACTTATCAAAAGAAATCCACTCAATCACGTTCTCATGAGATGTGGCATTAAGTTGAAATTTTTTAATGTAATTATCAACTTCCTCTTTTCCACTTGCCCATCCATGAATCATTTTCCAGGGACACATGTCTGACACCAAGCTGGAGAAGTATTATTTCTGTTGCATTTTAAACATGTTCCGTTATCCTTATCTCTTTTACAATTAAATTCATCATATACCAACATATAATTCTTTGTTTCTGGATCTTGAGTTAGTCCATGTATTTTGAATTTATTTTTTAATTTTCAACCTTATAATAATTAAATAGAATCTATATTAACTAAACAACTATACATAGTAATTCTCCTAAAAATTCTAATGAATTTTGAGAACCATGTAATACTTTAATGTCTACACACTATCTACAGTTACGTCCCGCGCTGCATCCAATAATTACCTAACCAGTTTGCTAGAAATTTATCACCAAGTTTTCGAACATTATAAAATCTATTATAAGGAATCCATTGAATTACATTATTATACTCTGGGCTTTATTTTGAATTTCTTTAATAAAATTATCAATTCCCTCGTTTCCGCCTGTCCATCCTTCAACTATTTTTTGAGGGTCACATACTTGACACCAAGCAGGAGATGTATTATATCGATTACACTCTGCACATCTTCCATTTGAAATATGTCTTTTAGAAGTGTATTTAACATACACCACTATATAATCATTTGTGGCAGGATTTTTAGTTAATCCATAAACTCTACTACTCGCTAATTGCATATAACTTTTAAACTTGTAAACTTTTATGAAAGTTAATAATAAATTTCCACATATTGTCAATATAATAGCAAATTTAACGGTAAACTACAGTATATAAACTTACCTCACTTAAAACATTTGATACATTCTGAGAATCAAATATATTTTAAGGTCCACCGAAAACTTATCTGTACGTGTTTTTTTCCTCCCTATAAGAATTGATGGTAAACCATCTAACCAGGTTGCTAATGATTCATTCCAATATTTCGAATGTTTCCCAATCTATCAAAAGGAATCCATTCGATTATCTTTTTATAAGATGTGGTCTTAAGTTGAATTTCTTTATTGCAATTATCGTCACCACTTGCCCATCCTTGTGCTATTTTTTTGAGGGTCACGTGTCTGACACTAGGCTGAAGATTGTTATATTGATCACAATTTGCACATTTTCCATTACCCTTATTTCTTTCATAAAATTCATTAAATAACAACATATACTCGTTTGTGGCTTTCTTCTGAATTAATCCATAGACTTTAATGCTCTTTAATTGCATATGAATTTTAAACTTATAAAGAATATTTATAATTTTTACCAGGGGATATTGATATCCAGGGTGCTATATCTCAAAAAATTGACTAAGAAACAGGGGTCAGGCGCACTAAGTAAAAATGTTCGGAACCCCTAAAAACCTCGTATAACCTAAAATTTGGACCATTATATCTAAAATTAAATTGCGCCCTAACACTAAATTTTAGTTAAAATATTATTTTACTATAAAATAGGGGAGTGGATATTAATATCACCTGGTATAAAGAAGAATTTTCATAAAACGAAATTATCACAGTAGAATATAATTTGCTTCTTTTAAAACATCTATTAAATTTTGTGAACTGGATAGTGTTTTAAGGCACACTGTGCATGGTTGTGTACGTGTTTGTTTCCTCTTCTTATTCACAGATTGAATCAATCTTATTCCGTCCAACCAAGTTGCTAAAAATTCTTCGCAGTATTCTTGAACATTAACTAATCTCTCAAAGGGAATCCATTCAATCACTTTCTCGTAAAACATGGCTTAAGTTGAAATTCTTTAATACATTTATCAATTTCCTCATTTCCAATTGTCTATCCTTGAGCTGTTCTCAGAGGATCACATGCCTGACACCAAACTTTTGATGTGTTATATCGATTGCAATTTGCGCATATCCGTTACTCTCGCCTCTTTTATCATGAAATATATCAAATTCTAACATGCTAACATGTACTCATTTGAAATAGGATCTTTATCTAATCCATATATTTTATTACCCTCTAACTGAACGTGATTTTTGAGCTTATAAACCGAATAAATTTTATAAATCAATTTATGTAAACATGGTAATATTAAGCTATATATAGTAAATTTTTATAAATTTACTTCTTTTAATATGTCCATTAAATTTTGTGAATTGGATAATGTTTTAAGTGCAACCCTAGTTGGTGATGTTCGCGCCTGTTGAAATCCGCCTAACGTTGCTAGAAATTCTTCATGGATTTTTTTAATGTCATCTAATCTATAAAAGGAATCAATTCGACCAAATCCTGAAGTCTTTAATAAAATTACCGACATTCTTGTCACCACATATCCATCCTTGAGTTATACTTTGGTCACATGACAAGCACAAAGTTTAAAAGTGTTATATTGTTTGCAATTTGTACATGTCCCTCATCTCTTATCTCATATTGAGTAAAATTCATCAAACACTATCAAGTATTCATTTGTAGTAGTGTTTCGAGTTAATCCATATACTTTACTATCTTCTGATTGCACATAATTGTTAAGCTTTGTAATATAAATGAAAATTAATAAATTTATGTATACGTGTTATCATTAAACAGTAAATTATATAAACTCACCTCATTTAGAACGTTTAATAAATTCCGATATTTTAAGGTCCACAGTAAGGTTTATTGTACGTGTTTGTACATTCTCTTTCCGTAAAATTGTTCGTATACCATCTGATCATTTTGCTAATAATCTTTTACCATTTTTCTGAATATTATCTAATCTATCAAAAGGAATCCACTCAATCACATTCTCGTAAAATGTGGCTTTAAGTTGAAACTCTTTAATACAATCATCAATTTCCTTAATATCACTTGTTTATTCTTGAGCTGTTTTGGGGGTCACAAGTCTGGCACCATGCTGGAGATGTTATATCAGTAACAGTTTGTACATTTCCCATTATTCTCATTAGAATAAAATTCATCAAATACTAACATATATTCATTTATGTAAGTGTTTCTAGTTAATCCATATATTTTACCTCTTAGTTGTACAAGATTATTAAACTTGTAATATAAATGAAAGTTATATTTACGAATAATGATCGAAGTAATTACTCTGATTAACTTTGTCGATCATTACGTTATTTTAGAATAAGCTTACCGTATTCTATCATGAATAAGCACCCCTCAACCCCACTTTTTTCAACTTCAGATTAGCGGAAATTAAACAGAACTTTTCGCCAAATTTATTTTTGATAATC
>CAJVPZ010001042.1:0-15810 GCA_910592135.1 Racocetra fulgida | reverse complement strand
TTGAGATATACAACGTGTCCCTTGTATATAATTTTTAGCCTCTAGCACGAGTTATAGTGCATTTTGTTTTAGTTTTACGTTTTTTTTTTTTTTGTCAAGACTCTCGCACTTAATAGTAGATTGTTACTCTGTATAATTAGAAGTTTTCGCTTAGTTAGCAGGTTTTCTTCTTTTTAGCAATAGTTCCTTTTAGATTTTTAGTTTAGTTTTTTTTTATATTCCTTAATATTAGTATTCGTTTTCTTTGATGTATTTGTTTTTATTATATACCCTTTTTTCGTTCCCTATTATTCTCCTTTTTTTTTTCTTTTTTCCTTCTCTACGAGAAAGTGTCATCAGTTTGGTGATATTCTATTGTAGAGCAGGAATCTTGATGGGGCGAGCAACAGCCAGTCGAGGAATCTGAGAGAAATAAGTCCGAAGTGAGTTCCAGATCTCTGGAGAAGGCCAAATGTTGCTAGGCAGGTCGTTTTTGGGCAAGACACAGCGGTTTAATGGTTTGCCCTGACTGCAAATAGATGTTTCGGCATCTGCGAGGTACACTGGGAGTGAGTTTACTCTTTGGTTGGAATACTTAAAGATTTTAGATTTCTTCGTATGCCGATGTAGGAATGAAAGTCTGTTCCCATAATAAAGTAAACAGGATTGCCGAAGGAAAAAAAAATAAATACTATTTTAACTATATATATAAAAATACAAATATCGAATATTTATAACTAAAAATAACTAAGTAAAATCTACACTAAAAATCTACTTTGTAACAGTAGTAAGAATAGATTTAGCTGAGTTAACTTGGATATTAGTCATATTATAAAAAGACTCTGCAATAAAAAGAATTTGTGAAAGTTCAGATTAAAAAAATGCTATCCATAAGGTGTCATTTATAAAGATAAACACAGAACAGTTTGTATTGAGATAACTAAATGTTTTGTCTTTTAAATTTATGATTCAGGATGTTTGAGATATATATTCTGAAAATTGAGAATAAATATAAGCAATTAAAGGCTTATAATAAATTCTCTAAAGTAAAGAAGTAATAGTTTCTCCATGATCAATTCTATTTTGAATTGGATATAAAGAAGTGAGATCTAAGTTTGTAATAACTTTGTTGTATTGGTTAGTAAATATATTAATAATTAAGTTTATAATATTGTTAGATAATGAAAGATAGGAAAGAGATCATTGTAGTAAAGTAATATTAACAGAGTCATATACTTTACTCATATTTTGAGACAAAAGCCATATGTCTTGATAGTTACAGTTTGTATCTTCAATAAGGTTATTAAGAATATGAATAGATGTTGAAATACTGTTACTAGATAGAGCAACATAGTTAAGGAAAGATAAAATAGGATGTTGAGAAAAGATTAAGCTAAGTCTATTAGTAAGAATTTAATATATACTTTGCAAATATGCTTTACAAGGCTAATAGGCCGTGTTAGATCTAAGTTGCCATCAAAAGTAGTATGTTTAGAAATAGAAAAGATTCTTCTATGCTTTTATTATTTAGATATTTGGCTAGTGATAAGACAACGATTAAACAAAGCAGTAAGTGCTTGAGCATATATTGTGCCTATATGCTTGAGCATTTCATAGTTTATGTCAGTTGGGCTACAAGCTTTGCTATTTGGTGTTTTGGCAATTGTGTTCAAGACTTCTTCTTGAGTAATTACTTTAGTAAGAGGGTTATACCATGCAGGATTAATATGGGATCATGGAGTATATTGTTAGAACCAAGTATTCTGAAATAATATTTCATTGATAGGTCTGTGTGCTGTCCAGTTTTCAAAGTGTGTTTGAATATACTCTTTGATTTTAGATGGTTCTGTGATTAATTTATCTGGTAACTTAATGTTAGAAAAGTGTATAGGTGTATGATAACAGTTAAGAATACTGTTAATTGCTTGAGTTGGGTATGAAACTAAAGTTTCACATTTTTTTTTAATAGCTTCTTGAATTTGTTGTCAAGGTAAGATTAAGTTTTCTATATGATGTGCTTGGTATAGTTGTTTCCAAATTTCTTAAGCATGTTTAATCTATTCTTCAATATGTGGTAGATCTGATGAGTCTAGTAATTGTAAGTTGCAATTAACTTTATTGTTTATATCATTAATAAAAGTATTTATAATTGCAGTTTTAGAATTATCATTGTTTGCTTTTTTGGCTAATTTGATTAAATATCTGAGTTTTTTAAGAGAAAAGTATAAACCTGTAGTTATTGACTGTTGAATCTATTATATAATAGTATTTTAGATAAGATTGGAAGTTATAATATATAAATTACACAAAGGCATGCAAGCTGACATCAGATGGTACAAACTCAAGATAAGTCTATTATAATTGCATTAATCCAAGGAACTAAAAAGATAAATACCCACTTGGCAAGATCCAAGTAAAGAGGTAGTGCAGACTTTTAATGATAGTTATTAGAATAGGTTTTATCTAAGGCTGGATAACTAGACATAACAAGAGTATTTAGCAAGTTGCTCTACAAACCAGGCTGCTAGCTTAAGCATTGTCTAGAGAAAAAGAATCAATAGATATCATGAAACTAATGTCTTTTCTAGGTCATCTGAATTGATAGTCTAAAGAGACTGGCTAGAAGTATTGAAAGAAAAGATATTGAGTTGTCTTGAAGTAGGTATTGGGTTTAGGTAAACTCTACAAAGGCTAAGTAGATAACAATAGCAGCTTTAGCTCACAAGTACTTGTTCTCGAACTTGACGTAAGTTACCGAAACAGACTAGATATTATAGTAATAATAGGTACCAACTACTCTAGCAGATGATACATTTGAGGATGTATTAGAAATAGCTGTTCTATAGGTGAAATGCAATGATTTTGGAACTTGAACTGACTAATGTATCATATGTTTTTGGTAATAAGTTAGACAGATTGATATAAGAAACTTAGATCAAAGGGTTTAATTAAATAACTCAAATAATAGATAGATTATAGATACAGCATCTAATGTAGAATCTAGTAATAAGCAGACTACTTAAATTAGGTATTCAAAAAGCACAAATATAGCTAAAATATATTTTCATCAAAATGTACTTGTCTGAGCTCTTTTGAAAAGAGCACCATATAATCTTAATAAATTTAATAAAAGTGATAAGCCAAAGAGGCTAATCTTAAAAAAAAAAATAAAAAATAAATATATAATAAAATTTGTTAATAAAATATAACTAATAAAATTGCCTAATAAAAAATAATAATATAAATAAATTTAACTAATAAATTTACTAATAAAATTTGCTAATAGGGTGTAGCAGCTTAGTGAAGTTGGTAAGTTGTTATACTCTCAAACAGCAGGACAAGAGTTCAAATCCTACTGGTGACAAAATTTGAATTTTACAGAATGTGTTATAGCAAACTGTGTATAATCTGATAGATCATCAGCTTTGATCATACCAACTTGTACTAAGAGGCTGTAAAATATTTAGTGTGATGTATAAGTATACAAAATCTGAATAAAGCAGCTAGGTAAATCTAAAGGCTGGGGTACACAGAAGCCCACTTAACAAGTCTTGAGTAAAGAGGTAGCTCAAACTTTCAACAATGCTACATAAAGGATTATCAACTGAAGAATCAGGAACCAAACAGGACTGAGGTGTTTAGCAAGGCACTAGATCAACCAAGCCACCAGTATATACTGAGAAAGGAGTCTGCTCTTTCAGACTATCTGAATTGAAAGTTTGGGAAATCAAAAAAATAATGAATATCTATAAAGTGGGTGCTAGGGTTTGGGTGAACTCTACAAGAGCAGAAGTAGGTAATAGTAGCAGCTTCAGCTTGCAAATACTGGTTCTAGGACTTAGTGTAATTTACTGAAGTCTAGATTAGCCAGATTATATATAAGGAAAGCTTTAGCAACAATATCTCAAAGTAAATTAGTCCTAAGGCTACAGCAAGTATCCAGAACTTTTCAATTAACAAATATAGCAAAAATGTCCTAGTGATAACAAGTGAGGATTTAGTTAAGTTACAAAGTAGGTAATCTTCTAGTTGAGTTATAGGTATAGCAGCTAGTATAAAACCTATAATATATAGTTATCTATATGTGAACTACTTAAATAAACAACCAAAAGTTGTATGTGTAGCTAGTTATACTCTCTAATATAATTTGAGGTTCTGATGAGAACCTCTCACCCCAATATACTTAAATAAAAATCCTATGCCAAAGAGGCTAGTTAATTAAAAAAAATAAAATAAAATAAAATTTACTAATATAATAATATATACTAGTGTAGTCTTAGATTTTACCAAATATAAAAATCAATTTACAATATAGTAAAGAATACTCTAGAATTGATTTATATATTAAAACAGCTGATAATAGGATCATAAAATAGTTAATAATAAATAGTTGAATTAATTCTAATATAAATGGTTTTATAAACATGTAGTTTAGAGATCTCTTGTGATCCCAGAGGCTTTATAAAGTGGTTGTTTACCAAATCAAAAAGCAAATATTGGCATAATTTTAGCCTCATTGATTAGTATAGAATAACAATAAACTAAAATAGAAGTATAAAGAATATTCTAATTATACAAAAAAGTGTATAATCTATATTATCTAAATTTGATAATATTTGAGACTATAGTATACAAATAGCAATTCTCAATTTAATAATAATTTATTTTAAACAAATTAAATTAGTAATTATTAAAAAAATCTAAAATATAAATTAATATAGTATAAAATTACTATATAATTTTTAAGATTTTATAATTTATCACTATAGTGATTATTACTACCCTAATCAATCAATTAGAATAAGAATCAGATATAACATAAAATTGAAGCAATTATGATTTTTTTTCAAAAATCAGCTATAGTATGAAATTTTATCTATAAAACTATTTCTTATGCTTTAACAAAAAAAATTCTTAAAATTTTAGATTAGAACCTCTTTACTAAAGCACTCTACCCTAACCTTAATCTAACTTTAACTCTAATCCTAAATTAACAAATTAATTTTATTGTTTTAATTTTATATTATACCAAATTTTATAAGATATATTATATCACATATACAAAAAAATAAAAATTATATTTTTTATATTTTTAATATTAAAAATTTTTATTGTAATAAAACCTCTATATAGTCACAAAATTTTATTTTAATCAGGTGTGGTGACATAGTAAAGTTGGTATATTGTTGCATCTCCAAATAGCAGAACAAGAGTTCGAATCTCATTGGTAACAAAATTCAAATTTATGGAATGTGTTATAGCAGACTGTATGACATATCAATCAGAGGTTAGCATCTGTAACTTTGGTCTTATCAGCTTGTACTGAGAAGTTGTGAAACAATAGTATGATATATAAATTATATAAATCTTAAGTGAAGTAACCAAATTAATCTAAGAGATCAGAAATACAAAAACCTGTTTTAAAAATCCCAAGTAGAGAGATAGTACAGATCTTTGATAGCACTATATAAAGGATTATTATTTGAAGAACTAGACACTAAAGGCGTTTGATAAAAGCACTATACTAATCAGGTTTTTGGACAACCAGAGAAAAAAAAATTTATTCAAAATACTAGAAGATACCTACTGGTTCCTCTCAGGCCATCTGAATTAGAAGTTTGGTCACCAACAGTTGGCATCAAAATACTGTTGATAGTCTATAAAGTGGATACTGGGATTTGAGTAAACTTTGCAAGGGCAAAGAGTAAGTAACAGTAGTAGAGCTAAAATATCAAAAGTATTTGGCTGCAGTTAAGGTGTAAGTTACTGAAAATTTAGATAATACATATGTAGAATATGGACTGCTTTAGTAGGTTTATCATGAAGATAAAGGACCTTTATATATTAGTATATATCTGCTTTAAAGTTCTAAGGAGCTTTCACAGCAATTCCTCTTTGAGAGAATATTTGTTGATAGCACTAAATTGATTAGAGAGTTTAAATAGACAATCTACAGGCAGATTTTAAGTATAGCAATTGGTGAGTAACTATAAATAGCAATAGTTATAGCAGAGCTCTTAATTGGACAATAACTAAAGTTATATATATGACTAATTGTACTTTCATTAATGTAATAAAGTTGGAGGCAGCCTATGTGGCTGTTTTGACATTCAAACTAAAGTTAATAAACATGCCAAACTTTTAAGTAGTCACCTTAATATTAAAAAAAATTTTTTATTTTAAAGGATATAGCAACTTAGTAAAGTTGGTAAGTTGTCACATCTCCAAGCAACTTGTTAGCTAGATAGGAGCTTCGAAATCTATTGATGATGAATTTTAAAAAAATTCTATTTATATAACTATTATTTTTCATTAATCAGTTGAAACAGAATCTCTATTTCCTTGGTGATACCAACTAGATTGAAAGATCGTAGAGCATTTATGTTATGTATAAGTTACACAAATAGAGTTCTATAGCTATATTAATTCAAAGAGTGTAGTGACTTAGTAAAGTTAGTAAGTTGTCACATTTCTAAGCGGCAGGACAAAAGTTTGAATCCCACTAATAATGAAATTCAAATTTGCAGAAATGTATTATGGTAAACTGTATAACATATCAATTGGATTAGCATCTGTAACCTTGGTCTCACCAACTCATATTAGGAGGTTGTGGAATATAGTGTAACATATGAGTTGTACAAATTTTAGATAAAGCAGCCAAATAAATTCAAGGGATCAGAAGATATGGAAGAAGTTCTAAGTAGAGAGATAGCACAAATCTTCATAGTGCTACATAAAAAATTATCATTTGGGGAACTAGACACCAAGGGCAAACTAAATGAAAACTGAGTATTTGATAAGCACTACACCAACCAGGCTACCGAATAACCGAAGGAAAAAAAATTTATTCAGAATATTAAGAGATGCTCACTGGTTCCTCTTAGGCTATTTGGATTAGAAGTTTGAAATATTGATAGTTGATATCGAAGTACTGTTGATAGTCTATAAAGTGGATGCTGAGGTTTGAATGAACTTTACAAGGGCAAGGAGTAGGTAATGATAAGGAGGTAAAAAGCCACAAGTATTTGGCCACAGCCTAGGCATAAGTTATTGAAAATCTAGGTGATATATATGTGAAATATGGACTGCTCTGGTAGGTTTATTACAAGGATAAAGAACTCCCCTATATAGAAGTATGTATCTGCTTTAAAGTCCTAAAGAGCCTTTCTGGCAACCACTCTTTGAGAAAAATATTTGATGATGCTAAGTTGATCAGAGGGTTTAAATAGATAATCCCCTTAGCTGGGTTATAGGTATAACATCTAATGTAATTCATATAGGTTATATATGCAAGACTGCTTAAATAGACAACCAAAAGTTGTACATATGGCTAGTTGTACTCTTATTAATATAACAAAATCAGTGGTAACCTATGTGATTACCCTGATATTCAAATCAAAGTTAAATAAAACATGCCAGATCCCAAAGTGATCACCTTAACATTAAAAAAAAAAAGAAATTATATTAATTCAAGGAACCAAAAAGACAGACACCCACTTAGCAAGACCCAAGTAGAAAGGTAGCACAAATCTTTAACAGTACTATATAAAGGATTATTATCAAGGGAATTAGCAAAAACTGAATAAGACTAAAGTATATAACAAAACATTTTATTAACTAGGCTACTAGGGCTGGAAAAAAAGTATCTGTTTAAATGCAAATACCAGAAGACTAGTAACTTGTGAGAAAAAATCCTACTAGATCATTTGGATTGGTAGTTTAAATGCTAAACAATAAGTATTTAGAAAGACATCCCACTAACCAGGCTGTGAAACTAGAGAAAAGGAATCTGTTTAATTACAAATACTAAGGGACCGATAACCTGCAAATAAAAATTTCTTCTGTGCCATCTAAATTAGTAATTTAGAAAAAAATCAGGGGTATTGATAATAGTCCATAAAGTGAATGCCAAGGTTTAAATAAACTTTGCAAAGGCAGGAATAAGTAACAGTAGTGAAGGTAAAATACCACAAGTACTTGGCTGCAGCCTAGATGTAAATTACTAAAAATTTAGATAATACATATGTGGGATATAAACTGCAATAGTAGGTTTATTATGAGAATAAAGAACCTTCCTATATGGAAGTGTGTGTTTGCTTTAAAGTCCTAAGAGGGGTGAGTAACTATAGATAGTAATATGTATAGCAGAGCCCTTAGATAGGCAATGACTAAAGTTGTACATGTGACCAACTGTACCCTCGTTAATGTAACAAAGTCGGAGGTGGCCCATGTGGCTGCCCTGGCATTTGAACCGAAGTTTAATAAAATGTGCCAGACCCCAAAGTGGTCACCTTAACATTAAAAAAAAAAAAAAAAAATTTTTAATATAGCTGTGACTATATAAAGTGACTTTATATTAATTACGTCTTTATATAATTACCATTTTTTGTATTCCAAAGGTGTAATTATAGAAAGGTTTGACTATAATAGCTAACTCCCCTCTCCCCCACGTAAGACATTTATATTATCCCTTCTTATATATCTCAGACCCCCTCTCACTCTAAGAATATTATGTAATATCTGCGACTTCCCTTAGGTAAACGCGGATGCCAAAGTTTACGATTTAAAATTTATTTACGTCACCATCACGTGAATACGATTATTTAATAATATATAATAGATCGATGTAGTAATAGTAAGATCTCTCTAAATGAGACTATAACTTAATATTGCTTAGTACGTAAGGTTGTTAATTAAGTGCTTCAGACTATAACAAAAAGCATAACTCGCTTATGAAGTGTTTTGGAGTGAATTATGGGTCCGTATTGATTCACTGACAATCACTTCACCGACAGCTCATTTAGACGACATCACGCCAGGTGAAATTTAGTAAAAATATATACCTGCAACTAATGAAATGCTTAACCCTAACCCTATGTGATGTCGGCTAAATGATCGTTCGGTGAATTGATTTGTCGGTGAATTGAAGGGATCCCGTGAATTATATGTGGATTATAACCTAGTGTACATCATTAACAATCCAAATGCTTGGGATAGGGACGTTAAGGATCTGGTCCTGCTTGGTCCTGACAATAAAAGAAATCTATTCGAAACTATCATGATATTTTAACTTAGTTTCGTGTCGGTATGACTTCAATTATAGAATTTTCTTTGTTCCTTAATGATTACCCACGTTAAAGTATCTACCCTGTAGATATTTATGAACTGGATAACCATAATTAGAGATAGGACCCGTTGAAACAATCTTCACTCGGGTATTATTATATATTTCGGGTAAGGCTGCAAACATTAGACAATCAAATAAAAATACGGCAGTGACGTATGGAGGAGGTAGATACCTCTGACCTTCCAAATGCCTACAGCTATAATTTCCGATATCCGAGTCAAATTCCCGATTTATCGATTTATCTGTAGTAATGGATAGAACAAAAATCCAAATTCAAAAAATAAATAAATAAATAAAATAAATAAATAAATAGATAAATTAATACGTAACTAAAACAAAACAGAATGAACATTTTGAGAACTAGGTCTTTTTGAACTACTTAACACCTCTATTTGGGGCTAAATCAGAATCTTACATTAGGAAGAACAAACTTAATGGTGGCATTTAGCGTTAAATTGTCATTATTACGATATCGATATAAAAATTAGTCCATTGAATGGGGTATATTGTATACAAACAAGATTTGCCTATTAAATGGTTCTTTTCTGGAGAATACGTACGAGCTAAGCCAAGTATCACGCACGCATTTGTTTATTCATTTTTAAATGAGCATCCGTTTATAGTTTTTTAAACCAATAGCGATAATTCAAACCCTTAAATTTTTAGGGTTCATAGATAGCAATTTTAGAAGTTTTGAGTGATACAAGAAAACATTGTTAAAATAGACGACATTAATATTCGCCGATATCAAGTAAGATGGCCGGATTCATGTACATACGTACGTACGTGCTCGTTTCATTGAAATCTGACCTTCGCGTATGCAAGTTACGTACGCCTCGCCCTAAGGATTATCTAGTACTTCGAAAATTACGTCGCTTAATTTCTGAAGTGATTGGAACAAGGCAATGATTTCTAAATTAACACGGATATTATGAAATTCCTTTCTTAAAGCTACGAGATCCGCCGGATAACATTTCGCCGGATTCCGTTAGGCTATGCATGGGATTGACGATATACGTATACCAATTAAGTAAAGAAATCTCTTTGGCGTTGTAATAAATAATAAAGATTAATAATATATAACGATGGCTTGGCATAAGAACAATTCGTCTACGTAACATAAATATATATTTTTACATAAATTTCATTCATTTTCTTGAACAGCCACAGTTTTCGAAAAGAGTATAGTGTCCAGGTCCATTTGAATTAGGTCATGAAGTCACATGTCCTACCAATTTTTATGCTATATTTTCCCGGCTCTTGGTTTAGGCTAGTGCATGGACCCATAATATAATATTTAGGTTACCTAAGAACCAGTTAACCAGTTAACCAGTACTCCATATTTGACATTAAAGTTGACAAGGAACCAGTTAGTCACATTATCACTCGCGATATGCAGATAGGAAGTGAGGTTATAATGAATCCGACATTTTCCGTTACAGTAACGCGAATCTGTATATTCCAAATGGAAAATTCTCATCAGAAAAATTTTTATTCAACGCCTTATTATTGTGGGTTTTCTTTTGTAAATTATGCACTAATATGAACGAATGGTGTTTCCGAACATTCATCTTTACTATAATTAGTTGGTGATTGTCGAGTTTGAATTTATTTGTCAAATATTTAGGTAATGCGTATGCTACTGTAGGGATATTTACCTCCTGTTTCTTGGCACAAAAGTGTTTTCATTCGTCAATGAAAATAAACTGGCTTGAATATATATATATATATATATATATATATATATCAAGTTACGATTGTTTAATATTCAAACTTCTATTTTTGAACCCCCGTAAAACAGGGATTTATGTTCTTTTAAATTCAAGTATCATAGAAATGAACCATTTTGATAATCTAAATTATTAGTGAAGTTTTGTAATATATTAGCCTTTCATCATCGTTGAATCTTCTCTCCATAAATTACACTGCACAAATTCTCAGAATGTCACTTTCTCCTGCAGCATCGTCAGCATCGTCGCCAGGAGATACAGATGAATATTTAGTTTGTTTGTGGTCGAAGTGTTATCGCACGTTTGAAGATGCTGACTCTTTATATGAACATCTGTCAACACACCATGTCGGGCGAAAATCAACCGGAAATTTGTGTTTAGACTGTCATTGGGAAGATTGTGATGTAAGCACCACAAAAAGAGATCATATTACGAGTCATTTAAGAATCCACGTTCCTTTAAAACCACACCTTTGTGAGGTATATGTTTATTAAACGTGATAAAAGAGTTTCATACATTCGATTTTACTTAATGGTTATTAATCTTGTAATATTTAGACATGTAAGAAGGCTTTCAAACGGCCCCAAGATTTAAAAAAACATCATAAGATTCACTGTGAAAGTCATAGGGAACAGTTAATTTCAATGAAACATCACCGAATCGTTAAAAGACTTTTAGGTCCTCTTACTTATCATCCTTATCTTCCAACTTCAAACCTTTTTCGTGCGGAACGTAACAATTATCCTTATCCATCTTGCCATCCTAAAATTTCTAATGCTCCTCCAGTAAATCATCTAGAGCCTCCATCAAACTTAACTTACATAAAGCATTATGAAATACCTTACCAACCAGATACAATAAGAGCATATATTCCTAATTCCATGAATATGTTGGAAGCCTGGAGAGACAAGAGGACCAACGAAAGATTACCTTCAATTTCTTCGATTATTGACTCTACATTCCTATCTCCTTCAAAGGAATTTTCTCTTAGAAATTAGCTGTCTCTTTTGCAGCAAATATACATTAGAATAAGTACGCATCTTTGTAAATAACATTTAAGCATTTTATATCTTCGCACACTGGATCTAGAATATAGAACACATGACTTAAAGCGATTTAAATTTTTTTTTCTATTTTAAATTAGTAAAAAGATTTAGTTACGTTTGCAACCTAAAATTAGCATCTGACATTATAACAAATTATATCGTTATAAATCATCATGATTAACTATTTTTTGATAACAAAATTATAACTGAATCACTTTTTTTTTTTTTTAAAAAAAAAAAAAAAGAACCGTTAAGGCGACATTCAAGTAATATTGATAAAAAATAAGTTTAAACAATATCGGCAAAAAAAAAAAAAAACAGAAAAAAACAAAATCAAGATATTTTTTCTGTTGTATGATTGTAAATATTCAGGTAAATTTTAATTTTTGTAGTAACTTGCAAACATTTTTTTTCATTTCAGCAATTAAAAATTTTAAATACATATTCATCCGCAGTAAGTTTTAATATGCGCCTACAGCTCGGCACAGAATTTTTCTACTTATCAATCTCAAGAAATTGGATAATAGGTAAAATTTAAGTATGCAAAATTTTTTTTCTATTATAGGTGATTTTCGATTTTTTAAAGTGTTCTTGCAATTTGCAAAGAATGTACGTACGTACGTATTTATGAAATATATTATTAGTTAAGCTTGTCACACACCATACTATTTACCGGTTTTTTTCGGCTTAAAAAGTTTATCTTCTATGGAATTTTTAAGCAACAAGTTTATGTTGACTAAAAAATTACTAAATCTAAGTCTGTAAATATATTCTGGGTTTTATTAGATTATTTTTCGTACGATTGTTTATGTTTTTACATATAAAGTGTTTGAAGAACGACGAAATAAGATTATCTAAATTATATAGGTCACACCAAGAGAAAACTTGTTATCGAGGTTTCAAGTTTATTGCTAACCGGACTCAGTTCAGTCTATCTGATTGTGTCCGGTAACTTATAAAATTTAAAGCCTAATGACAGGTTTTCCCTTGGCGGCACCCATATCTTGCCTTGGATTTATCGAAGCCGCATGCCGAACGGCCGATCCGAGCCGTTTAGTAAGCACGTACGTACGAACCTTACAACTAAATCTTAGGAAACCGAAAAAATTGCTAATAACCGAATCGTTAGGTTTTGATTTCGAAGTCAGAAACTTGAATTTCGACTTGGTAATTTATCGATTCGGCAATTTTTGCTGTTGTTCCAGAGTGTAGGTTCCGTGACCTCAGCATATCAGTTCTTTTTAAGCTCTGATTTAATCGCTTATCAAAATATATATCGTAAAATAACACATCAAGGGAACACTTAGAATGGCCTGAATCGACTCTACTCTATGCATATTAAGGGTTTTCTCAAACGCCTCAAAAAGGTTTACCTAATAACCTGGACGACTGAAAAAATTGATCTTATAGACACTAATTTTTTTCAGTTATTTTAATATTCGCATTTATTTTCAGCGAAACTGTTAATCAGAATCACATTGAATTGGCATAAGCTAAATCAACCCAAATTGATATAAGTTGAATCAACTCGACTCAACCTAAATCATGCAACAGTTATGATAACTTCTAAATTATTAATAATTTGAATAATCACAATTTTGAGTAAGCAGAATTGCAACTAAATTATCGCGGTTTCGAAATGGCAAATAAAAATTTTTTTTTCGGTGAACACTCGAACACTCGATTTAGGATGGCTCCAAAGTTCAAAAAAGAAAATTGCATCAATATTACTTGATTATCAATTATTGTTTTAATTTTCTTTTTGAATTTCGGAGCCATCCTTACACTCGGTCACCTTAGCACATTGATTGAAGATTATGCCTATGGAGTACAAATCTAATCCGCATGACTATTGTTTGGTAAACAATTACATAAAATCGGGCATCGACTTCAATCAACGTGCTAAGGCAATCGAGTGTTCGAGTGTTCACCAAAAAAAAAAAAAAAAAAAAAAATTTATCTACCATTTTCAACCATTTGAAAACCGCGATAATTGATTATTTATTTAATATATTAATGAAATTTTTTAACTTTAAACTGAGTTATGACTGCACGATGATAGGGCACGGGAATTATAGATGTGACCCAAACTATTCGTTCCAAACTATGCGATAATCAGTATAATATTAGTTTCGGCTGGTTTTTTTTCTATTGCCGAAACTAATTATCGCAGGTTTGTGTTACATCACTAACGGGATAAATATTTGACATACAGAACAGATTTCTACAGAACCATAATAACGTTGTACTGTATTTATGTACAACGGGCCTAAGTAATGAACCTTGTGCTGACCAAATCTGTCCAAAAATATACGTAGTATATTTTTCTTATTCATTAAATGAAATTAGGGTAATTCCGGAATGAAATCGGCTATGCGCTAAATAAATTTAGTATTGTTGGTTTCATTTTGGAATTTTATATAAACCCAATGTGAGATCGCAAATTCAAAAACAATTCGTATAATCAATTCGTATAACAATTCGTATAAATCAATTCGTATAATACATATTAATCATGTTTTTATTTGTAGCAACTATTTTAGCTTTGGTGAAGTCTACCTCATATTCACTTTCTGACATCTCTAACGTTATCTTCTTCGTACTCGTGCTTTACATTCTTCGCTTTTACTACAATTATTATATTCGTCCAAATAAGTTACCAGGCCTTTTCCCATTACCATTTATAGGTTCATATTACCGTATGTTTAATTTAAATGGCCGTCCTTTAGGAATGGATGAATTACTTAGATCATTTCACTCAAAATATGGGGATATATTTGAAATATGGTTTGGTGGCGAACGCACAATTGTTTTATGTCATCCAAAATATATGGTTAAAATTCATCAAACATCTACTAAAAAGTAAATATATAAAAAGGTTCACAAAATCTGAAGGTAAAGAATATGGTTTAGTTGATAATGGTGTTTTTAATAATAATGATATCAATGGTTCTTGGAAGTTTAATAGAATGGTTTTTAGTAATGCGCTAATGCGTCCAAAGTTAGACAGGGATGCATTACAATGGACTATAGAATTGATCGAGGAAATGGAATCATGTTGGCGTAAGATAGGTATTATAAAGGAGGAGAAAGATGTGAACAAGACATTAACAGAAAATAATGATGCGATTAATCTTCCAAATTGGATGCATAGATTCACTTATGACATGATATACAGAATAGCAATTGGCATTAAGGGATATGCACGTAACTCGTGTACTAATAAACTATGTGGTGTTAATGATCAAGAGACGGAATCAAATAGTATTGTAACTAGTATTCAAACCTATATTGATGGAGTTATGTATTTTCGTTTGTATTTAAAGTATGTTCGTTATTATTTTCCGTATATACGAGGAATTATTCGTAGATATTTAAATAATAAAGAGTATTTATATGGAAAATTAACTGAAATTGTTGAAAGACGTCGACAAGAGATTAACGAACTCCATTAAATGAAGAATTAAGGAATGATATGTTGACTTCCTTTATTATTGCAAATACTGATAGAGATACGCATAAAGGGAAATATATAGAAAAGTACGAAGATATAGTTATCAGACCTATGAAGAATGAAGAGATTTGTGGAAATTTAATTGATGCATTTATTGGAGGGACTGATACTGCAAATTTTCTATTTTACCGTTGTCTTCATTATAATTTTAAATATACCGAGTGAGAAAAAAGTAACTGGACAGTGACCTTTTTTTTTAATCGCTGATATATTATTGATTATCACTTACTGTTTATACCAGTATTACATAGATAAAATAAATAATTATTAATATTCAATAAGTAGCTGCGCAACGTTGTCGCGCGAAACCAGGAACGGGGGAATAATGTATACAGTGGAAGATACTGTGAAAAGATATGTATAAGGGTATTTTTTTAAGTGTATTTCAGACATTCTCATGATTTAAACATTGTA
>CAJVPZ010001041.1:0-15812 GCA_910592135.1 Racocetra fulgida | reverse complement strand
CTGGGTCCAAGTTACGGAGGCATAAAATTGGTGTACCTACTTTTAGGCATAGTTCATAAGGGGGAAGACCATTTGGCGTTATTGAATTAAGAAATTCTTGCTGGTAAAGTCCACGTGTATCGTCAGGAACAGAATCATAACTTTTGTATGTTATAATATCACCAGGTGTTTGGTCTAAGATCATATCATTAATATGGTCAATATATTCATTCTTTGTTGCAAGAATAGCACGCTCAGTAAAATAAGAAATATCTAGGTGATGTTCAGTTAAATTTGGATAAATATATTCGATAAGAGCTTGTAAAGACTTTTCATTTTTCCAAGGTATGACCATATGATTAGGAATACGAATCATTTCATCATTATAAGTTGGTTCTGTTCCATTTCTGATACTTAATAAAAAATTGCTAAAATCATAATTATGAATATTTTGGGTTCTCATATTTACGTGCAGTTGATGAATTTCCATTCTATGCCATAAAGGAGAAAATTTCAAAGAAGCATTTACTATTTGCTCACGACTACCTTTCGGAACAACGGGTAATATTTGGCGGAAGTCTCCACCAAATACTATTAATTTTCCACCAAATGGAAGTTGACATTCCATTAAATCTTTAAGAGTTCGATCCAAAGCTTCTACTGCATAATGATGTACCATTGGGATTTCATCCCATATAATTAACTTAGCCATACGTAGCAATGAAGCTAATTGGCTTTGTTTGCTTATAGTACATGTTGAATTTGCATCAGGATTTAAAGGTATATTGAACCGTGAATGGGCAGTTCCCCCTCCAGGCATAATTAATGCGGCAATACCAGATGAAGCTGTAGCAAGGGCGATATAAGATAGTGACCAAATTTTACTAAGTAAACATAGATACAGAAAGTTTTTCCAGATCCAGCTGGACCATCAACAAAAAAAACTCCTGCTTGATTTTTTTCAACACGTTCTAACACTTTATCAAATATTATTTTCTGACTTTCATTCAATAATGCAATTTTTTCCAAATCACTTTTATCTATTACGTAATTTAGTTCTTCTAATATTAACCTTGGTAATTCTTCTGGTTCTGTTCTTTAGATAGATCAAGTGTTGAAAGATCAAATTCATTTAATTTTCTGTGATGTTGTTCTAGAATACTTTTAATATGAAGAAGAACTGCGTTGATTAGACATTGACTACTGGAAATTCTGTTTCTTACAAAATCTTCAGACATACTGATAAAATTATCATTCCATAAAGTTCGTACATCTCCTGGTTCCCCAAATACTAATATTATTGCAAATAATCGTCGTAAAGAATAAGGCATTTGAAATTGAGCAGCTTCTTGCATAGCACTGTTATATGGATTTTTAATTTCTATAATTCCACGTTTTAATGCACTTTTCTGAAAAGTTGCATATAAATAACCTTCAACCCTTCTTAAATCTGTGAATGAAGTAGCACCTTTAACATGATTGAGAAGCAAATGTAAATAATACTTTTCTCCTTCATTTGGATTCACAGCATACATTCTCCCAATTACATTTCCTTGTTTACGTTTTGTCCATTTTTTATTAGTTTTATTCCAAACATAGTAATGCGGAAATTCACAATAGTGATAATTTCTAGCATCAGGATCAATTTCATTCATTTTAAAGTATTCTGTCAACATTGTTTTTTTATATTTATCATCATTAATTACATTTTCAAGTCTATCTTCTTGTGAATAAATTACAGTATGTTGATAAGGAAGATGCATTTGTAAGCGTACTACTGATGGATTTATTCGCGATATATCAAAACTAAAAATTCTCCAGCAGGCTTCTGAAGCAGAAATCCACTGAGCATCTAAATATTGACTAATTTCATCGTTGGTTATTTGAATAGCAGCCCGGTCATGTCCCTTGTATACATATTTGTACAAATATTTGACTGACTTTATGCTTGAGCAAATTTCAACGTTGACATGACAGTCATATTTAAATGACAAATAAGGGTTATAGGGGACAACCCAACGGTTATCAAGCCATGTACCTCTGCATAGCACTTTACGCCCATTATTGCGACGATGATACATAGGATAAGAATTATTGCCTTCTCTTGTTGTTTGAATATATTCTTTAGGATAATGTTTTGTACATGACCCATTTTTCATACAGGGTGCTTTTGAATTCGACTTTCCGCATGGACCATGCATCATGTTTGAAATTACTGTTGGTATAATCTTGGTTCTTTATCTGGATCCGGTATTTCTGCAGAAACAATTGCATCATAATAATCAGCCCCATAAAATTTGTCATCAGGATGGATAATTACTAACAGATGTGCATGTAGAAGTCCACGTTTCTGAAACTCTACTACATGCATATGTGCTATTACGTGACCAAACAAAATTCGATCAAAAATATCTCCTGTTATATCTTTTAATTTGGCACAGAAAATTCGAGCTAAAAATTAAAAAATATAATTAATTTTACAATTTCAAGTTTACATAAAATAAAAAATCAACAAAATAAATAATGAATTGGCTTGTTATTAGAAGTTTATACAATTACAGTCAAACTCTTCTATAGTCATACTATTAGAATACAATATATAGTGATTGTAAAAAGGTGTGATTAATATAGAGATATTTTCCATTAGTTATAAATAATTGGTAAAAATATACTTGTAATTATATTAATTTTGTAATTATAGAGGAGATGACTACAAAAGGATTTGACTGTAGTTTATAAAGACATATATATATATAATAAGTAATATATATAATAAGTAATAACAATATATAAAAGCCAATTTTAAGTTTCATAACTAAGTGCTATTTATTCAAAATAACACTATTTTACTAATTATTAATAAATATCTAATAATATATACCTGTAAGATCAGGTCTATCTTGCGGAGTTTGCACAGGCAAAAGTTCAGAAATAATCTCGGGCCACTTGGGATTGCAAGTAACTGTGATGAATAAATCGGGTTTACCAAATGTTTGAACTAATGCCATTGAATCTTGATATCGTTGATATAGATCACGAGGGCTTCTCATAAAAGATGAAGGTAAAATTGTCCGAGTACCGACTTTTGATGCATCTGTTATTCCTGAGTGGTAGGAATCATGTAAACCCTGGTAAAGTTCTCTATGGAGTTTTTCTTGATTTAACCGTAAATAATTGAGTCGTTCAGACTCAATTTTAACATAGTTATCAACAATATACTGTTGAAAAAGCCTTCCCCCAAGGTGAAGCAATGACAAAGAACCTTGACGCATATGTAATTTGTATGCATAGTACTGTCTTGTAGTTACTTTTTTTTGTGACATATTTTGTAGAATTCCAGGATGCCAACCATGTTCACCACATGGAAAAAAAAGAGGATATTGCATTGGGTCATAAGAACCATTTAGTTCAGAGACATGTTGTAAACTATTAGATTTTGATTTTATAATAATATCCCGTTTCATACGATCTAAGGGTTCATGACCTTCTACCCAAATACCTGCAACTTGTGAAGCTGTTGGAGTATTATATATTCGTTGATCTAAGCTATGGTCAGCTCTAATAATAAGTTGAAGGTTGTTTATAGCATTATCAGAGGCAATTGAGCAAAATTAGCAATGAATGGATTAAATTGGTTTAATATTGATTTGATAATATCTAGAGTATCACGTCGAAGCTTAGGCATTATAGTAAGCCTGTTTTCTGTTTCATGTTCAGTATCATAAATATATAACTGAAGAAATTTCGGTGTTTCATTATCTGGAAGAAGAGACCCTATAGAGTGATATATTCCACCTTGAACCCGAAATGTATATACTCCATCTTTGCCTGTCAAAAATTAGCGAGAATTATAAATTATTATTATAGACTATATTATTATAGGTAATTATATAATTTATTATTAAACAATTTTACCATTAGCAAGAGTATCGTCTATCTTGACCCCTATAGATGTGAAAGCAAAAACACTATTATAAGCACGGATATTAACACGGAACTCATTTCCCATTTCATCAAGTCTCATAAATAAATCTCTTAATTGTGCAACTTGTTCAGTTGAAGCCAATCTATTGTAAATATATTAGTACATGAAGGATTATTATTGTTATTGTTAATGATTATTAATAAGTTATTTTTATCTTACCTAACTTTTCCGCTAATACAGCAAATTCCTTCAGTTTCACCAGAGAAAAGCTTGGCATTACAATAAGAACAAATGGAAGGAGATTTTAAAGTGTGACGAATAGTTGAAGCTGTTTCTTGAAAATGTAGACCAAATTTATGCAATCTTCGTGGTTTGTTTAAAGAAGTTTGTATATTTGTTCAGGTGTTCTTATTATTATTGGTATTATTGGTAATTACAACGGGTCGTGAAAGTATACGACGAAAAGGTGGCATTTCAAATAAGCATAGACGATGAAAATAGCAGTATTTGCTCCTAAAATTATTATTATAATATAAAGTATTCGAATGAATAAATATACACCACTACGCCGGTTTTGTTAACTTTAAAAATATGTTATAATTTAAAACTATTTAGTAAATTGATATATGTATATTCAAGTTAATCGATTTTACTGTTTTTTAGTTAGAACGAAGGCGAAGTTTTTTTTTTTCCCGCGCTTCTAATTTTTTCTATATTTGACTTTTAATTAATTTCATCATAGATAATTCATATGATATTTGACTTTTTTTAAATTATATTTCATGTGTTGTTTTGATATTATGATAATATACTGTTCATTTGATCTTTGGTAATTGATAAATTACGATTCGATCGTTGAAACCACGTAATCCAGAACCTAAGACTAATGCGAAATTCGATTATTATAATTTATCTATTGTTTATTCATTTTTCGACTCTAAAGTTTTCTAACCCTTCACCTCTTCATTTCAAGTACTCTCTTATCACCATAATACTTATGTCGTATTAATGAATCAATTTTTGTTGAAATGATTTTACCGTGCATTTATTAGGTACAATTAAACCAAATATAGTAATTAATTATACATCATTATGTATTCATTCATACGTACATTTATTTACAGCCACAGACATATATTGATACATAATAAGTAAAATAACAAATAATTATGTAAGCATACATTCAATATTCTACCATCATTTCATTATTACATATTTAGCATTCGTCGAATAATCATAATTTTTATTAAATCTATATTAAATTCAATCCACATTAACGGGTTCTTGAGAAAAATGAATGCATCTATATAATCGCTATTTCTGATATATCAAAAATTCTAGAAATTCTAACGACTGATACTAATTAGCTTGAATCGGTAAGCATGGGAACAATAAATAAAATAACATCATTTTTAGAAGATCATTTGACAAAAATAGCTCACCTGAAAATGATCAATATCATTATCGTTATTTTAGAAAAACAATCAATGAATGAACAAAAATAGTCAATACGCATGGACCACGAATAAAACACCAACAACCAATCAAATCAGCTAAAATGTAGAAACTCTGAATTAGATTATATAGATATTATGAATACAATTTATGCGATATGTAAGTTAACCGAACTTCCAAAAAAAGCAAAGATCAAATATAAAATTTTATCATATGATCACAACATCCAATCAGTATTAAGATTTTGTGTACGAACGCAAAACTCAAATTGAACCATCCACTTCGTTCCACTATGTTCCTGGTATTGTAAATTATGTAACACAACCCTAGTCATTTGTCTAACAAAAAGTGGAATTATTCATATTCGTTTGGAAAACTAGTAGAATTCTGAAAATTCTGCATTAAACATAACTATCACTATTATAAACAAAAATAATGATACTTGATTCAAAATAATAATAATAACTAGCAATGTTATATTTGCGGGCGCCTTCGTCGCCCACTTTCAGTTTTGAATCACATTGTTTAAAGTGTGACATATATTCAATCAAATATAGTTGTGTACTAGAAATAATAAAAGTATATGTTGTGATTGGCATTAGTTAATAATTTTTTTGGTCAAGTCAGCAAGTTGAGGTGGAATACAAATACTATTTTATAGAATACAAGTATGATTAATGGGTAGTAATAATTCACGATTTATTTTTATAACTGTTAATTAGTATTAGAACATGACCATGCGGGCAGCTTCGCCACCCATAATATACCAAGATAATAGATTTGTTTGTTTTATTCTTACTTTTATTTCAGAAAAAATTTTTCTTAAGTTCTGTTTGAATTTAATACACCAATTTGGGCCCCTTCAGGGCCAAAGCTGGTGTATTAATATATCTTGAATTAAATGCACCAAATTGGGTCTCTCTTGGGCCAAAGCTGATACATTGGATTTAATGAATTTCTTTCTCATCATTAAATATTTTGTCTCAAATATGATGCACCAATTTGGATCCTTTTAGGGCTAAAGTTGATATATTAGATTCAAATCTGATGCATTAAATTTTTTAAGGAAAATTTACAAATAAGGGCCCAGAAAGTAAAAATAATTACAAATACAGGCCTAAATTAAAAATATTTACTTTTACAGCTGTTATCATTATTCCTAAGACACCTTATTAAAAACTATCCAAATAATTATTTAGCTGATTCAATAAGTTATTGATTTCGGCATGATCAGTGCAATATTATTATTTACAGAGATAGTCTAAAGCAGGATCCCTAATTTTTTCTCCCTGATCTGATTAGACATTTGCAAATGCTATTTCTGATTAGACAAAGTAGACTATGCCACACTTCGTCTACCAATCAAATTTAAAATCAGGTGTAATATAAAATTTTAAAAAAAAACAGGTTTTCAAAAATCAGCAGTAACTTAAAATTTTATTACAAAACCGGCTTTTATATTTTAACAAAAAAATTCCTTGCAAAATTTTATACTGTTTCAGCAATACTTCTATTATTTGATCAAAAGGCAGGATTTTCTTTGTCCAATAGCCAATAGAAAGTGGATGAGAGATTAGTAAACCCATCTAAAGCCAGGTATATGCATATGTGCATATGTATATACGTGGGTTTTAAATTGCTTACTAATCAATCTGTAAATTGAAACTCATATGAAACATATAGCTTTAACAATCTTTATTTACAATGTAATAGTAACAATTATTAATTGATAATGTCTAAATAGCCTATATTAATATAACAAAAAAAATTTTAGATTATAAGTTTAAATAATTGTTAAACACTTAGGTGTTAAAAGATCATCAATAAGTCGAGTTCTTAACCATTTTTAAAGATATAGTTATGTTGAAAGACTTCTGCCACTTGTAAGAAAATCAGTATTCTAAACCTAAATGATATATATAAAATATCTTAAGACTTTAACATTCTGGTAGATTGGCAGAATTGGACCTTTATTTAAATACTCAATTTAAGCTCTAAATTTACGTATTGCGTTTTGCAAAATTCTGTGACTCATTCTTAATTACTAATATTTATAAAAATGATCATGATTGCAATTATGATTGCGAATTTTGCAAAGCACAATAAGTAAATTTAGGGTTCAAATTTAGAGTATCTAAATAAAGATTCAATTCTGCTAATCTGCTAGAATGATTTCTTTAAATTGTATTATACTAGTATAATAGATGGTGCTTTGTGCTACCCATTTTATTCAATATTTGAAAATAAATTTAGTAAATCCTAAATAGAATATTCAAGTAAATTTATTAATAGCTTTTATACTCATATTGTTATTGCTCTATATTGTATAACTAGGCTCAAAATAAAGACCAGCAGAAGAGAGCAATAACTAGCAGTTCGATTTAAAGAACTAAAGCAGAGAATAATATTTAAAAGGTAAAGTTGTAATAGAATAATAAAAAGCAGATAAAGTGGAGTATATTCTTATTAGATACAAAAGAGTCCAAACTTAGTTCAAGTGATACAGCGAACACTATTAGACTCTAGGAATTCAAACCTTATAGCTTTAAAGATATCAAGAAATGACAAGAAAGATAACAAGAAAGAAATCAAAAACTCAAGAAAAATGCAAATTTCTAAGAAGACAATAATATTTTATTATTAGCAATCAAATTATGAGAACTTATATAAAGTTAAGTTAAAGAAGGGAGAAAGTGAGGCTATTTATAATGTTTTGGGACTATGTGAATGTTAATTTAACATCTATCTATCATGTGACATATATAAGGTTACATGATACATCACATGTTATATTTAATTTAAATTTCATTACACTAATTAGTAAATTCTAGAATGTTTATCAAAATTGTTAATTACTAAAATTTTACTATGATAATTAATCTAGCTTATTAAGATAAAAATGTTCTATGACCCAAAATTTAGAGGGTTAGCTAATGTGCAGTAATATGTTTTTGTATTAATTTTAGAGATATTGGCTTCTGAGTATGAACGTTTTCTATACTCACTCATTAATTGCTAATACATATGATATAAATGATAACAAATAGTAATACTAATGATAATAATATATGATGATAATATAATAAAATATTGATAAGAATATAATAATAATATGATAAATATAAGAAAAAGAAAAGAAAAAAGAAAAATATTAAAATTTGATGAAATTTTGGAGTACTACACTATTAAACTAAAATCAA
This sequence comes from Racocetra fulgida, assembly GCA_910592135.1. Lineage (NCBI taxonomy): Eukaryota > Fungi > Glomeromycota > Glomeromycetes > Diversisporales > Gigasporaceae > Racocetra > Racocetra fulgida. The sequence goes on along the minus strand of CAJVPZ010001041.1, from coordinate 7,253 downwards.
ATAAGCATTGGTGATGGCAAATATTAATAATAAGTTATGAAATCACAATTTTAATAATCTTTGGAAATATACCATTTGTATATTTCGATTAAGTGAACATATGATAAATTTAAAATTTTTAAAAATACAGAATTAATAAATAATAAATAAAGTACTGTATTATATAATAAGAAATAATCAAGTGTTTAAAATTAAGGGATGAAGAAACATTAGTGAATACATAATACTTGAAATTGTTACTAAAGGAATTAACTATGCTAAATAATTCATTAAAATCATAATCCTACCTATTAATGATATTAAAAATCTATCCAAATCATTAAACCTGCTGTCGAAGATTGTAAGAAAAATTGTTTTTCTACTCTAGTTTAAAAAAAATAAATACAGAATATATTAGAGTTTAAAGTAATTTTAACTCATTATACAAAACATATAAAAACAAAAAAAGAAAATTTATTCTGCTTAAAATAAGGATATAACTCTGGTTGGATATAACTCAGTAGAATATAACTAGGTATGATTTAAATATTCACAATCAGATAACATTCGAGTGGCAAAATTTGGTTGATATGTTATAGCAAATAATCTGGCTAAATTATAAATTTATTTACCCAGACATTGAGTTAGATCTAGCCAATTATCATTTGGGCTGTCCCAATTATAATCAGGTTATAATAATGTCATAATTGCATATAAATATCGATAACCCAATTTATCAAATTATCTGAATATTGTAATTTGTAATAACCAATCAAAAACATGATTGTATTTCATAAACTGAGATAGTAAATTATTTAATAAAACCATTATTGCATGTTCCCAAATGCAATAACTATATATTATCAAATTATCTGAATAACATATCTTGTAACAACCAATCAAAATACAAACTTCTCGCTTAAATTATACAGTCAGACCTCTCTAAGTATACAACTTCGGGATCATAATAAACAATTTCAAAATATGCATTTAGAGAGGGTATTTTATTATACTATCTTGGATTAGCAACCCTTGAATATATACCAGGTATGTGATGTAGATTTACTAAATATGAATTAGATTTTAAGATCATGTTCAACATAACATGATCAAGAAAATTCAAAACAAATGTTCTTCTTGTTCTCTAACAAAAAGTTTTTGGTGGCCAATTTTACTATACAAATGATCCTTCTCTAGCCCATAATACTAACTCTAACTCTAACATGAACAAATTTTAAAGAATTTGTGTTGCGCTATTTGCGATGTTATCTAAATTATTAGGAATATTTCAAACTATGTGATGAATAATATCGTATCAAAGTATTTACTTTCTTATTGTTATTTCTAAAATCGTATATTGCTATTTATTATATAGTTTGGAATGTCACAAATAGTTTGGTTAATATTATTATATGCTATAAACCTGGCACACATTCAAGTAATGCCTTGGATTAGATATTATTTCATCATACTATCTTAAACTTACGATATATAATATAATCTAATATATAGTCTGTTATTGCAGTCTCGGATATTACCAAATTTAGTAATTGATCGACAATGTATTAAGGAACTTTCTAGAATAAATTTCCATATAAAAAAGACTTGCACAGACATTAAATGTAAAAAAAAAAACTTTTTATAAATACACAAAAAAAAAAATACCTAGATACATTATTTTCGATATGTAGTTTCAGGATCCTCCCTGATTCCTGGTGATTAATAAGGCAGTTATTTTGTATTTAGACAAAGAAATGAGTGTATTTCTACTAGTTATAATTTTTATATGCTAGAGATCTGTGTAGAATGCCAATGCAAAAAATTTTTTTTTCTGATTTAAATATCGCCATGAAAGCTATTTTTAGTACGTAGGTTCAAGATCTAGCTGATTTATGCGATTTACAAGACAGTAATACTCTACTAGACGAGGAAATAAGGTGGTTTCATAAGGTTATTCTGCATAGTTAAAGAAATAGCTAACAAAGGTAGACTATGTTATTACTGTATTATTGCTATCATTATGCATTTTATTTTGTTGTATAATTTGTTAAATTAATATTCTTCTTTTTTAGATTTAAGAAAGAAAAACGTTTGAGTAATATTTGAATGGTGATTTAAGTAGAGACGTAGGCACGTTCAAAGATTGTAGTATTTAGATACTGCTGAAGGTTATGTAGCTAAGAGTAACTAAATTTTGTTAAATGTGGTGATTCTAGAAAAAGTTAAGAATACGAATAGCATTTTAGATCTGCTAAGTGCAATTCCTTTTGAAGAAATAATTTTGGTCTCTGCTACGATAAAGGTATATATACAAAAAGAAAAGCACATAACCTGGTATATAAAAATCTATTGAACCTGGTGATTTCAGTAAAATAATCGAGAACAAAAAAAAAAATGAATGGCATTTCGGATCTGCTAAGAGAGTAATTTTAGAAAAATAATTATCAACTCTATATGACAATAACTATGTACAACTAAGGATGGAAAAAAGTCACTTAGGTAAGTATTCAAAATTACTGAAGTGTTAATTTTAAAGAACTTAATTAATTGTATTGTAAGTATAAGGTCACCAAATATGAGGTTTGGTTCAAATTGAGGTGGACAGTTTTTGATTAGTAATCAAAAGCAGCCAATCGCATTTATCGCTTTAAGTTAAACCAAGCCCCACTTGGTCTCTCACATTTATTAATCCAAGTATTTATAATAAGTTACTCAGGTTCATAAATACTTACCATCCATAATTTTATTTTATTGTGAGTAAAATATGTTGAACGTGGTAATTTCAGTAAAATGACTGAAAACAAAAAAAAGATGAATAGTATTTCAAATCAGCCAAGGCAGTAATCAACTCTATATGCCAGTGCTTGTTCACAACTGAGGATGAAAAAAAGCACTCAAGTGATATTTAAAATCTGCTGCAAGTGTTAATCCTAAAGAAAAAACTAAGGGTGCATGAATAGTCATCTGGAAAAATTTGATATATAACAATTATATTCGGGTTAGTCGATTATTATTATTGAAAAATAATCAATTATAATCAGTCTACAAAATTTCCTGGTGGTGTTGTAAGTATAAGGTCATTTATTAATCCAAGTATTTATAATAAGTTATTCAATTTCACGAACACTTATATTTATAATCTTTCAGTGGTAATAAGAAAAGAAAAAAAAATTCTCCACTCGCTTAATAGATGAAGTACCACGAATTAATTTAATAAAACAACAAACAAACTTATAGCAATTTGTGTTTTAAATATATTACAAAAGTATGACAAACAAACTACAAAATAAATCGTCACAGCTGATGCAGAAATCAGCTGATGCTGTCGTGATTTGGAAATATAACCTCTGCTAAAATCCACATATACTCTTGAATTATCAATTCTAACCCTAAGCACTAACTTAACCATAAAAAAAAAAGCGGGAAAAAATAAAATTTTTTTAAAATTCATATCAAAATAGGTCCAAATTTCAGCATCAGCTGATTTTAGCATCAGCCATGATAATAATTTTTAAAATGAAGGCATGATTAGTAAAAGTTCCCGATCTTACATCTCAGATTTAGGATGTCTAAAAATACAGATAAAAATGATTTAAGTGATATTTATGGAGTCTTTCCTTATGTTGTATCAGAGATTCTATTGAATTTCATCAGCTGTTGTATTTATGGCTTCAAAGCATTTTGTCAGAAATGGCAACTAGACAAAGACCTTCCGATGGTTGTCAATTTGATCTTAGTCCTTCGTTCGATATATGCAGAGAATTATGACCTGAATTTACTCCTGGAACTTCTAAATGCTATTGATTATCTAAGCCATGGTGGATTTGAATTCACAAAAGCGGCCTAATGTTTATGAAGTTGGAAGAAACTTTTGTGAGTTGTATAAAAATTTGGTGGTACTATGATTTTCAAGCTGATTGATTTTCAAATTAGGCTGGGGTTGTAATTTTATTCTGATTTGGCTTAAAGATTATTGAATTATCAAGTTTTTACATTATTACTATTATATTTTATTTATTTATAAATTTAAATATATTAGTATTAAAAAGATTAATACTAAAGTACTATTGGCCTCTGTTTACAGTATCTTCGAAATACTGTATAGTGCTGCATGTAGTACCTCCTTGGAATAGTATCCCTCTTTTTTTTACAAGCGATTTGTGGTCCAGTTTTTATATTAATAGTGCGATCTTTTCATTTGGTTTGATATGTTTAATAACAAAGTAGATTGTGGTTAGTAACAATTATTTGTGTTATTCTTCCATCTCTCAATATTTGGGGAGTATTATTCAATCTAGACTGGCTTTTTTGTAAAACACCCAGGGTACTGTATGCAGTGCTGTATGGTAGTATCCACTACATAAAGTATTCCTGGATTTATAAATTGTACTTGGTATTATTTTAATTTTAAAAATGAAAGTTCACAAATAAGACTGTATACTGTAAGCAGTGGTCTATATAAATTTTATATTTTGTAATTTAATATATTATAATATAATAAATTAAAATAGATATAATAATTATAAGTTAAAAAGTTTTGTTTTAATTATTTTATTGATAATTATTTTATTAACTTAATAAACAATTCATTGATAATTTTATTTTATTAACAATACAATTTACTGATAGTTATTTTATTAAAATAATTTTGGTTATTATTATTAGAGTAGATTTAAATTAGAGTCAAGATTAGTTTAATTAAAATCTTATTAGTAAAATAGTTTAATTTATAAAAAAACTTGTTAGTAAAATATATTGTTGGTAAATTATATTAATAAAATAAACTTGTTAATAAAATAAATTGAATTTAAAAATTTTATTATATAGTATAATTATATAAAAAATACAAAATAATTTATTTTAAATTATAATATTTATAATTTTAATTTATTATATATATGTATTATAAAATTTAAAATAAATATTAATTTATATATTTATATTTATATTTTATATTTCTTCATTAAAATTAATATTATTTTCAGCTAAAATATTTCTAATTTCTTGAAGAGTTATTATCAAATTATTATGAGATAAATTAGATAAATTTTTAAATCATAAATGGTCTAAATCATTTAAATATGGAAGCAATGAATTAATTATTGATAAAATTTCTTTTTTTGATAAAGAATTTTTAAACTTTTGAAAATTTGCTTCTTCACTTGTAATTGTTAATGGATGCCAAGTTCTAGTAAAATTTTTTTCAATTAATATTTTTTGAATAAATTCAATTCTTTTTGTATGTGCAAGTTCACTAAAGTTTTTCATTTCTTCACTTAACTCCCATTCAGACTAATATTTTGAAAATTATTATTATTAGGATTTACAAAATTTGCTTTTCTTATTTGTACTCTAAATCCACAAGATTCAATTACAAAATCTGGCCTTGTATGTTTTTTGTGAAAATCATTTTCATGATAATTTATCAAATTAAAAAAATTATTACGTAATTTTATAAATTTCATACAATTACGTGCTGCAATCTCCCAATGATGTTGTGAAGGAATAGGAGGAATTAAATATTTTAAAGCCTTATTTATTTTTTCAAGTATTGCATCAAGACCTTGATATTGATCTAAAAATCCTGATCGTGTAATTACTATATTTTTTTTGAATTAAATTATAAATTTCAGGCTTTAATTTTAATATTTGTTCTTCATAAGTTGCTTTAATTAATTGATAAATTAGATGTCGTCGAGCTGACCAAATAGGAGAAAACATTCTTCTAGTTGCAATTCTTAATAATGATCTATTTGTACGAACTCCAGTATGAAAATTAATAATTGATTGTAAATAATAAAATATTTGTTCATATTTTAATTTAAATAAAGGACTAGTTTGATTTTGTGCCCATGTTAAATATCCTTGAACAGAAGGATTATTTTCTTTAATAATATATGGCTATATTAATTCTGAACTCATTGCATGTCTATAAATATTACATATTGAATCCCATGATTTATGATGATCAGAGCATTTTTTAAAATATTGAAGTTGTTTTTCAGATTGATATCCTTGACATTGAGCAAAATTTTTAATATCAATATCCCAATTTAATTCAACAAATGCTTTTAACATATTCATTTCTTCATGAAGAGGTCCAGGTAATAAAATAAGCCATGGATAATCTTTTTTTATTTTTTGAATTCGTTGATATGATATTCTATCACATATAACTACAATCTATTTACGTTTATTGTCTTTAATTTCAGATATTTCTTCAATATGATCAAGAATTTTTTTAAGATTTGCAACTGAATTTTGATTAATATTTTTTGGATCAAGAATAAATATTTGTGGAGTATCAATCTTGTTTTTTAAAATTAATTGTTTATCTGATTTATCTAAAGTATATATATTAAATACTAAAGATTTTTCAGTATTATTTGCAATTACCAATGGTTCATTTAATTGTTTTAATTCATTAATTGTTGGTAATTTTGCATTACAATTAGGACATAATTGTTTTTTGTTATTAATATTAGAAGTTTGGCATTCTAAACATTTTTTAATAGATCCACATTGCTTATTATTGTTTAGTAATTTATCTACTAAACTATTTGTTTGATTTTTTTTCTATAAGTTCATCTATAATAATTTGTAAATATTTATAAAGTTCTTGATCAATTTCATTTTTCATTTCTGAATTTAAATAAAATAAACTTTCATATTGTTCAGAATTAAGTTCAGAATATAACCAAGGATCTTGATTAAATTGTATATTATTATTTTGATCATATTGAAATGCAGCAAAACTTGTAACTGTATGAAATGTAACTGTATTATATCCATGATCTAAATAATTTTTTTGTCCTTTTTGCTCATTATCAAAAGCCAAGAATACAAGACCTTCAGAAATGATACTTGTTTATTAGCTAAATTTTCTAACCATTTAATAAATTTTGTATAACTTCCAGAACTAATAATATGATTATCAATATCAATAATAAATTTAGAACTGGTAAATGAATATTTAATTGCTGAAGCTGCTAAATTAATTGCTGAAACATATTTTAAATTTCTTGTTCCATAAATAGAATCAACTGCAACTGCATATTTAAATAACTTTTCATCTGTAAGTTGATTTTCATTTTCATTATAAGTAATAGTTTTTATAAATTCAACAATAACTGGATTATGTTTAGAAAGCCAATCTAAAGGTGTATATAATAATAATTTTTCTAAACTGAATTTTTCTTGATTATCTATTAAAGTTATTAAATCATCATAAAAATTTTTTCTTTCTTTTTGAGCTATTTCTTTAATAGATTTAA
>CAJVPZ010001040.1:0-15812 GCA_910592135.1 Racocetra fulgida | reverse complement strand
CTTTTATCGTAGTTCCCTATACCTCTGTGTTTTTTTTTTAGTTTGTTTGTTTTTTCTGATTTTGCTTCTTGATGAGCAGGTAGCCGCCAGCTGATGAATAACAGGAAAAAAGTCCTTAGTGAGTTAAGGATCCTGAAGGAGGCCAAGAGCTACTGAGGCAGGTCACACCTGATGTATAAAATCATGTGAGTGAGTTCTTCATTTGGTTGGATCTACTATAGTTAGAGTTGAATTACTTGTAAGTTTTATATATAATTTTGAATAACTTGATCTCAAATAAACAAGGGCAGGACAGCCGAATTAGAAAAAAAAAATAAACTTAATAATAAAACTAATACTACAACTCATTCTATAATATTTCTGTCCTCTTTAAGAATGAACTCCGTGAATTCTAACTTCTCTTAGCAATGTCGAAAAGTCTTCTTCATTCAATTCTTCCAAGTTACTAAAGGTAATCGGCATAGTAGAATAAAGATAACGTAATCCACAAACTTGGAGAAGTTGGTAAATTCGTTCAGCATATTTCCATACTCAGGCAGCACATCTGGGTTCTAAAGCTTTTCTAAGATTATTAAGAATCTTCTGTATCTTGTCCTTACTATTATAAGCATCTTTCTTTAGCTGTTCTAAATAATAAGATGTTTTTAATATTCGAATCTGTTGATCACATGATTTTTCACAGCTCTCTTCTTTTAATTGGCTAATAATTTCTCTGAGTTTTTCTTTAAAGTTTACTCCAATTAGAGGGTTGTGTTAAATAAAAACTTCTTCTTTTACTTCTGTGAGATCCTTAATAAGTCGAGTAAGAACTTCATTTCTGTGTCTTGCATATGTGCAATATCTGTATCAGGTTGCGGAGGAAGTACATCTAATTTTTCTTCTATAGGATCGATAGAAAAAATAAGATTGTTAAATGCTATATCTAGAAAATAATTATTTAATACATCAACATTTTCCAAATGTTGTGTAGGTAGGTCCGGTTCTGTTTCTGGTATGTATTGGAATGACGTAATAATATCAGTTCTATCATGTATTACAATAGAATTTCTATTTATAATTAAACTATTATTTGCGACAAGGGGGTCCTAATTCTATAGTACAAGAAAATTATTTAAAGCGTCTATAGTCTGGGCTGTAATTGTTGTAGGGTGGGAATTTCTATTTTCAAGATATTGGATAAAAAATTACTAAATTGGGGAATAGAAATTTTGATGCAAGAGGTATCTATTTATAAAGTTTTATAGTAATACGAATATAATTAAAGGATTTTCGAATTGTCTGCTTGTGTATCCCATATGGAATGTCATTGTCTACTATAATTGTCAAACAAGTTTTTGTTCAACCATGTGCTCTGGATTTTCAATTCTAAAAATAAAAATTCTACAATGTTCTATTAATTAAAAATTCTTTGTCTGTCCGTCCCCTTAAAAAGTGAAGTCTCTGAACTTTATGTGCTAATTTGTTCAAAATTAGCTTCTATTTGTCTATAGATTTCCAATTCTAGCAATCACATTGTCAGTTGCGATTGTGTTTCTGTAGGTATCGTATGATCTTTTTGTTACGGCTAATTGTATTTTTCTGTTATTTAGTCCTTGATTTTTAGTATTTGTCATATCCAAAAATCTTTTATTCACAACTTTCTGGTCCTTATCTTTCCTTTTCCTTTTTCTTGTTCTAAACTTTTTCTAATATCTTTACCTTTCTTTCTTGTAGTTTTATCGAAAAACTTTTGTCTTTGTCTTGTCTTTTTTATTTCGTTTATCTTGTCATTGTTCAAAAGTATGTATACTTGTTCTGACTGTGCGCTAAGTCTCGTCTAATTTAGGCGTATAGGGCTTGGCTGGTCTTCTACTTAGATGCGCTATGTAGTTGGCCCTAGTAGATATTTTTCCCTTTGTTTTTCCTCTTTTTTGTTTCGATACCCGTGATCTCTTGTACAGGTAGGATAAGAACTTATCTCTATTGGTATTGCAAGTAATAGACCTTGCTTGTTGTATTCTTGGAATAAGGGTTTTTCCAATTGTTTCTTTTATCGTTTTCCAAGTTTATATGCTTAGGAATAAGTCATTTCTAATTAAGTTTTGCTTTGTAGATGCCTCGTCGTGGTAAAGGAAGTTCGGTTCCCAGATTGTTTATTGGTGCTCCAAAATCAAGTTATAAGTTTGGAGGCAGAAGCGGCTAAAAGAAATCTTTCGGTCTTAGAAGCAGCAAGAAAAAGTTTCATACGAGAAGCTCGGCTTCAGAATCTTAGAACGGAGAGAGATAGGCTACATGTTCGGGTAGCAAATTTGGAGGATGAGGTGCAAGAATTAAGAAAGAGGGTACAGGAGAATAGTAATAGTAATAGTAATTATTTTTGTAATATTTTGTAAATAGAATAGAATAAATAAAAATAAAGTTTTAAATCTAATAGCAATAAAATTGTAATAATAAAATTTGTAATGATAATAATAAATAAATAAATAAATAAATAAAATTTGTCATTAAAACTTTAAATAATGTTCTAAGTATAAGTTAGGGTTTGGAGTTGAAAAGTGTTAATTATTAATGACAACAGTGGGTTGCCAGTTCTGTTTCTCATAGTAGCAGGCAAGACGATCACTATTATAATATCCTAATAGAGTTTTGCCTTTTAACATCAAAAGCTTGTATGCTCCATTATTTAACTTGGCTTGAATAATAAAGGGTCTAGTTCGTTTTTCCTCGAATTTAGCAGATCGAGAAGCTTCGATATCTTTTTGTTGTATCCATACTTTATCTCCAATTTCAAACTCTTCTACTTGAATTTTTGAATCAAATCTTACTTTCTGTTTCTTCTGAGATCGTTCAATATTCTTTCGAGCTTCACTATATTGATAGGGTAATTCATCTATTAATTCAAATGCTTGAGATAAAATACTATCTTCTAGCGATATTACTTTATCTGTTTCTTGTAGTTCAATTGAGAGAATAGCTTCAATAGGTAGTATAGCTTGTTGTCCATATACCAATTGAAATAGTGTATATCCAGTAGTTGCATATCGTTTAGTCCTATATGCGAATAAGACAGCTGGTATATATATATCCCAATCTTCATCTGTTTCTTTTACTTTTGTAAGTGAGTTGCAAAGTGTTCGATTTAGACATTCAACCATACTATTGGTTTGTGGATAATATGGGGAAGAGAATATATGTTTGATCAAGAATTTATTACATAAGATCTTGACAGTATCACTAATAAAATTTTGTCCATTATCAGAAAATATCATTTTGGGTACGCCATGTCTACATACAATTTCTTCGAATATAAATTTAGCTAAGGTTTCTGCTCCAGCGTCTGTTACAGCTTTTGCTTCAGGCCATTGAGTAAGATAATCAGTAGCGACAATAATATACTGATTATTTTGAGCAGTTATTGGTAGGGGTCCTACTAGATCTATACCAATACGTTTAAAGGCTCGTCTAACTTGAATAGGATGGAGTGGTTCCTTTCATCTACCTTTTTGTCTTTTCTGACAAGTTTCACATAAGCAAAAATAGTTCTGTATATCTCTATACATTTGGTCCCAATAATATCTCTTAGATATTTTATAATATATAGCATCAGTTCCTAAGTGTTCAGCGGTAAGATGACTATGCATCATATAGAGAACATGTTCTACTTCAGTCCATTTAATTACTCGGATAGGTTTGTCTGGATCTCTTCGATTCTTTTTGTATAACAGTTTGTCTTTGAGTTGATAATATTTTGATTGTCTAATTAGTGTCCATTTTTCATAGTCCGTTAAGTTAAGAGGAATTTTGTCTGATTCTAAATAGTTCACTAAATTCTGATAGTAATCCAAATTCATGTGGAAGCAATAGGTATAGGTTGTGTCTGGTTCTCAAGTTGTGATAATGCATCAACATTGGAATGGATTCGTCCAGATTTATGTATAATAGTAAAATTATAAGGTTGTAATTTCATTATCTATCAGCCTAATCGTCCTTTGGGTTGAGATGATTTTAACCATTTAAGAGCGGAATGGTCAGTGATCAAAGTAAAATGATCAGTCCCAAAATATTTGTGAAAATGTTCAATAGCCCATACTATAGCAGCACATTCTAGTTCTTTGCTCCATAGTTAATTTCTTCTTTCTTCAAACTTTTACTTGCATAAGCAATAGGGTGTTCTTTTTGGTCATCTGAAATTTGACTCAAGGTGGCTCTGAATCTAAAATAAGAAGCATCAGTAGCTAGTATAAACTCTTTCTTGTAGTTAGGATAAACTAGTATAGGAGCAGTAACTAATCTTTGTTTAAGTTCATCAAAAGCTTTTTGACAACTTGAACTCTATTTATAAGGAGTATCCTTATGTAACAACTGGTTGAGAGGTTGAGCGATAGAAGAAAAGTGTTTAATGAATCATTGGTAATATCCAGCGAGTCCTAAGAAAGATCTTAGTTGAGTTACACTTGTTGGAGGTAGGATATTTTGTATAGTGGCTATTTTGTCTGGGTCTGGGGAGATTCCTTTTTCTTCTATAATATGTCCAAGAAAAGGTAATCTTTTTATTCAAAAGTTACACTTTTCAATGTTAAGCTTGAGTCCAGCTTTTTTGATTTTTGTAAATACTTCGCGTAGGTGCTTGATATAATCATCAAATGTTTGAGAAAATACGTTGGTATCATCAAGATAAACTACTACGTATTTGTAAGCAATATCCTTATAGACTTGATTCATAAGACGTTGGAAAGTTGCAGAGGCATTGCATAATCCAAATAGCATCACATTGAATTCGTAGATGCCATATCTTGTAATGAAAGCAGTCTTTTCTCTATCAGCAGGGTGTACCATAACTTGCCAATATCCATTCATAAGATCTAAAGTGAAAAAGTATGTGGCTCCAGCTAATGAATCTAACATTTCATCTATTCAGGGTAATAGATATTGATCCTTCTTGGTAATAGCATTTAATTTTCTATAGTCAACACAAAATCTTTTCTTGCCATTTTTCTTGGCTACGAGTACGACAGGGGAGGCCTAGGGACTTGAGGATTTTCATATCAATTTGTTATCCAACATTCGTTGTACTTCTTCATTAATAAATTTTTGTTCAGCTTGAGGTACCATGTAGGGTTGAGAGCTAATAGGTGGTACATCTTCGGTATAAATGCGATGGATAACTAGATTGGTTCTTCCTAGTAGTATAATATCCTTTGCGAAAAGGTCAGAAAATTCAAGAAGCAATTGGAGAAATTGGGCTCCTTGACTTGGGGTTAAAGGTCCTATCTTTGGGATTATTTCTTGAGTTATTGTGTATACTTCATGTTTTAATAAATTTTGTTGTATAGCTAAATTGAAGGCGTCTGTTTCTGTTGATAATTCGTCTGGATCACCAATAGGATTCCGCATTTGATTTGATTTGATTTGATTTGATTCAAATATTTATTTGATTTCAAATCAAATTCAAATATAGATTTTCAAATCAAATCAAATTCAAATTGAAAGATCAAATATTTAATTTGATTTGAAAATATTTATAAATAGCTAAAATTTGAAGAATTATAGTTTCAGACTCCAGTTTCTCAAAATTTTATTAAGACAATCACTAATTTGGTTTTAGAAACTAGGGCTATTTTGATTAGAAGAACATTTTTTATTTAATATACAAAATCGATTAGCTTAATAAAATTTTAAGAAAATTGAAGATATTTATAAATGGCTAAAATTTAAAAAGTTATAGTTCTATAGACTATTTTCTCAAAATTTATTAAGACAATTGTTAATTTGGTTTTATAAAACTAGAGTTATTTTGATTAGGAGAACATTTTTCATTTAATACACAAAATCGATTAGCTTAATAAAATTTTGTGTAAATCGAAGATATTTATAAATAGGGATGGGATCGGCTTGAGCTGGCTCAGCTCAGCTCAAAAAGCCGAGCTAAGCTGACTTGAGCCGGCTTAAGTAAGCTTGGCTCAAGCTAGCTCAAGTATAGTTGCTAGATCAATCCTAGCTACCTTAACAATATTGTCATGACATATTCTCGATTTTAATTGGCTAATAGCAACGATCAAAAAATTTGACCAGAATTACTAAAAATTTTACTAATGAAATCACAGTTGCCCATTAAGTAACAATTGTTTCTGCAGGCCTATTTTTTGAAAGTTTCTATTTTTGGAATGAAAAAGTTTAAAAGTTAATTCTAGTCAGAAATTAGTAACAATTATATAATGCGGACCAAAATTTTACAGATCAATGGCCAAAATTAAGGATCTGCTGTAACAATTTTATTGGGCAACTATAGTTGGTGGATATTATGGCATTACAGCATTGCATCATTGCGTCATTATGGCATTGTAGCATAAAAGAATTATGGCAAAAAATATGATGCATGCCGTTGCTATATTAATTTACAAAATTAATTCTACCAACAATTATAAGCAAGACTAGCTGTTAAGGAAGTGGTGGTGATAATAAAAGACTGGTTATTAGGGAGGCTAGTGTCTGGGAAGAGATTGTTGGGAGAATTGGTTAGAGAAGTGATTGTGCTGGAGAGATGATTGTTGAAGGATTGATTGTTAGAGAGTTGTGTCGAAGTGAGTGTGTTGAAAAAGGAATTATCGGTGGATGTGGTTTTCGGTGAAATAGCGTGAACCGTAGCATAGTATGCATATATGTGACTCAGCTTGAGCCGGCTTGATCTGGCTTTATCAGCTCGGCTCAAAAGCCATAGCTAAGCCAGCTTACTACAAGCTGATCCTATCCCTATTTATAAATGACTAAAATTTAAAGAACTATAGTTCTAGATGCTATTTTCTCAAAATTTTATTAAGACAATTGCTAATTTGGTTTTATGAAACTAGGGCTATTTTGATTAGAAGAATATTTTTTTAATATGCAAAATCGATTAGCTTAATAAAATTTTAAGAAATTCAAAGATATTTATAAATGGCTAAAATTTAAAGAGTTATAGTTCTAAAGGCTATTTTCTCAAAAATTTATTAAGACAATCGCTAATTTGGTTTTATGAAACTAGGGATATTTTGATTAGAAGAACATTATTTATTTAATATACAAAATCGATTAGCTTAATAAAATTTTAAGAAAATCGAAGATTTTTATAAATAGCTAAAATTTTAATATGATTTGAAATTTTAAAATCAAATAATCAAATCAAATTCAAATCCAGTTTTTTTAAATCAAATCAAATTCAAATCCAGATTTTCAAATCAAATCAAATTCCAATAAGTCTAATATTTGATTTGATTTGATTTTGAGGAACCCTAATGGGCAATAGCCTTAATTAGTAAGACAAATCATACTTAAGCAGCTATAGAGAAAGCTAAGTAATATCAGATCTATAATCTAAATAGTTTATAATATATCTGTATATTAGCTTTGATCTAATAAAGATATCAGCAAGGCTGTCAATACATTAAAAAAAAGTTTATTACTGTTTAAAATTAGATTAAGCATTCTATTAGCTTTAAAATTCACTTTTTTTATAATTACTTAGGTATATATCATCTTAAATCTAAAGATATAGAAAAAAAATACAGAACTTATATATCTGTATAAGACCTTTATTTATGTATATACAATTTAATATATATTTCTGCATATAGTTCTTAAAAATATGCAATATTATCCATATCAATATATATATATATATATATATTTTTTTTCTTATTGACAGCCTTGTCAGTATCTTTATTAAATCAAAGCTAATGTACAGTTACATTATAAACTATCTAAGTTATAGATCTGATATTACTCGGCTTCCTCTATAAGCGCCCAAGTGCAGTTTGCCTCACCGGTTAAGGCTATTGCCTGTATCGGAGGGCTGCACCAAGCTAACCAGTGAAACCATAGCAAGATGGTTTTGATTTAAAGAGATTTTTAACTAAACTAAATTGGCAATTTTTCTCTTCTAACCTATTTTCCATTTTATCATAAACTAAAACTAATCTTTTATTAATAAACAATTTTATTTTCTTTTTCAATAAAGGGTTATTGCCAAAAATCTTTTGTTTATATTTGCATTTCCTTTTCCTCTTCTTCTAATTAAACCTGTCCTTTCTGATTAAAGACCTATTTCTTAGAACCTTATGTTTCATAGCTTCATGGTCTTTTCCTGCTTCTTAGAAGCTTTTTCTGTGATCTTTCTCTGCTGATACCATATATGTCCGAAAATAAGCTACTACCGAAAATAAGCTACCCCCTTATTTTGATCTAAAATCTTTAAAATATTTAATATCTAAAAATAAGCTACCTCTTTCTTACACCAAAAAATTACTAACAAAATTTTAGTCCCGAAAATAAACTACTCCTATTTTTAAACCCAATAAATAATTTATTAAATATATATAAAATATAATATACATATAAATTAAATTGTATTATTTATTTATTTATTTACCGGTATATAAAATATTATTTATTTATATAAATTGTACCAATACCAAGGTACAAAATAAAATGCGAGCAGTTATTTACAAAATGTGCATAGTGCAAGAAATATATATATATTTTTTATAAGCGTGTTCAACTTGATATGCAGTTTTCTGTAGGCATACTGTTTATTTGTGGTGACATTATGGGAAGATGGTAAGAATAGTATGATACCCGAGGTTGCCATTGAATAGACCACTTTTTCTCAGTGATATTCTAGTATTGTTAAGAAGTTGTGTAAAATACGTATTGTGAGCGATGCTATGTGCTTTGTTAAGATATTTGTAATTGAGATGAGTGGATAGTGTCTCCAAAGCTAGTATACCAAATATTGGTCGAGCAAAATTTTTCTGAAAAAAAAAAATCGAATTCAATTATAAATCAATTTTTTGGATATTTATTTTAAATTTGCGTATATGTATTTCTCAAGAAAATCAGTACACAATTAAATTTTTTCGTTTTGGATTAAAATATGATAACCTGCAATTTATAATAATCAATTTTAAATTGTCGCTAATAGGGGTTTCAAAATTAATAAATAAGTGACTTATTTCGAAAATAAGTAGGATTTTTTAATAGTATTCTTACTATGTTAAATTATAAATTCAAAAAATAAGATAAGATTCTCTTATTTTAATTTTAAAACCCCCTAATATTTAAAATAAGCTGCTCAATTTTATGAATACTTACTATTCAATTTATTTCACGTGTTCATCATGAAATGCAGTAGCATTTCCTATATTTTCTGAATTTTTTATATGTATATGCTTTGTGTTCTTCGTTTTAATTCCAATTCCATTTTGGTAGTGAAGAACAGAGTTATTTTGGTTGTGGACGTGATGAAATTGATTGTAGTGCTGGCAAAGGTGGCGAAGAATAAAGTACAGACCTTAGAAATAAAACTATTAAGCCGCTTTTTTTTCATTTTTGCAGCCTGGGACAATTCAAGCGTTGCTACTAAAATTATTTATTACTGACACATTTAATTTAATTAAGGAATTTCTAATCATAATAAATAACTTATAATCATATTGTTCTTATGCATCAAAATATTAATTTCGAGTTTATTATACCATCATACTTATTATTATATCATTTTGATAATTATAATAAAGTTTAATTGTCGAACCATTCCCCCGATTATGCAATATTCAATAAGCAGTGGCGTTGAATCTACTTTATGATATATTTAGTCCTTTTTTTTTTTTAAAAAAAAAAAAAAAAAAAAAAAAATTTACCTTTATATGGTTTGCAAATAAACTTGCTCAAATAATGACATAGCATTCTGGCAACCTACTATAGTCATCTATGTTCTCGTCTTCATCAGACTTTTCACTTTCACATTCATCCGACTCCTCACTTTTATCAAATTCTTTGTCTTCATCAGACTCCTCACCTTCATCAGATTCCACAATATCTTCTTCAGACTTTTTACCTTCATTAGAACCGAAGTTTTCTGAAGTCTCTTCTTCATAGATTAAGTGATCCTCACTTCCCAATAAACAATTGGAAATGCCACATTTTTTAAATGCTCGAGCAATAATATCACCAGAAATGTCATTCCAGGAGTTCAAAACCCAGTGGCAAACTGTATTCAGATTGGCACGCCTCAAATTTCCACTCTTGGTAATACCATTACCACCATTTGCCATCCATCCGTGCCAATATTTACGAAGTTTATCTTTAAAAGGTTTGTTAATGCAAACATCAAGAGGCTGACACATGCTAGTAAGACCCTGGGGATTACGGCCAAATCAGTATTTCCAGAACGCAACGCAGCCTTAACATGATCCGTGATATGTGCAGAAAAAGAATCCAGAACAAGCATTGTCTTCGAATTATGAGATCCTGATCATGTACTGTTCCAATACTTTATCCATTTTTCCATTCCTGGTTCATCCATCCATCCTTTGTCCTGGAACCAAACAACAACGCCAGGTGGAGGTAGAGGTGTACTTGCTAGCCAAACCTTTCCCTTAAATATAATAACTGGTGGGAGCTTAGTGCCATTGGCAAGGCATGTCAAGACAATGGTAAATTGATTTTTATCGTTACTTGTTGTTCGAACGTGAACGGTTTTCGCATCCTTTAAATCCACAGTCAAATTACCTGCCATATCGAACCAAACTGGCGTTTCATCTATGTTGGCTATTATGTTAAGAGGATACTCATTTTTCTGGCGAAGGCGGATTACAAACCACTGAAAGCTAAGCAGTTGGTCTTCTAGGTTCCTTGGTAACTTTTGTGCGATTTTGGTCTTATGTTGAAGAGCAAGGTCATGGCATTTCAAAAAACGACAGAGCCAATGTGACGAAAACTTAAAGTTTTTAATTGCAACCTTCTTGGTCTCGTCTCTGGTTTGTTTAGAACTTCTACTCATTATTTCAGCCATTTTTACCCTTAGGCTAGAATATGTGACAGCAAGACCATCCTGTCAAATTGCCTTTATCCATTCATAAAGTTGGGTTTCTTCTTCGGGAAAAAATGCACGACGACCAGAACCAACTCTTCGTGAGTTCTTTTTAAGAGGAGGATCTTGTGTAAATTGTTTGACCCAATGACCAAGCATGGTCAAGTCTAAGGAATAATAACTAGTGGCATACATGTTTGAGATGCGGCGAGCCAATTCTACAGCTCTACGCTTCTCCTCAACTGAATACGAATTTCTTTGCCTTTTCATTAAGTTGTAAAGAAATTAAAGTGATGTTTTCTCCTTACTAAGAAAATCGATATCATTTATATTAAGTGCTTTTGCTAGCACTTTTCCTATTTCAGAATAAAGGTGATGTGTAAAGCTTTAATTTGAAAAAGGCCCGGGTATCATTTTCACAGTTATTTTCAAAAAGAAAAAATTAAATCAAAAAAAAAAAAAAAGGGATCAAAAAAAAAAAAAAAAAAAAAAAATCAAAAAAAAAAAGGAGCAAAAAAAGAAAAAAAAATCTGAATCAAAGTGCTTGAGTCGTTAAGCAATTATTTAAAATATGCATGCATATAAAATTTTTAATAAGAAGTCTAGGTACCACAGTCTTTATTCCTTTTTGTTCTCAATTACATTAAAAAAAGGTTCTTATAAAACTTTAATTCCCTAGGCATCACGATTTTTATTTCTTTTTTTTTTATTTTTCTGGGTGACCAGTATTTCTAACAATTTTTTTATATAGTTAAAAAAAGATTTAAGTAGCGTGCATGTGTGCGTACATATGTACAAAAAAAATAAAAAGAAAAAAGTTAGAGGTCAGACGTGTATGCGTATGTTCAAAAAGACAATTAGAAAGCTATACCGTGGGAATGGTACTTTACGAATTATATAAAACTTTATCTTATATGTGTTACTTGCGCTATTAATGTAACTTGAAATATGTTTGTAGATAAATTTATCTGCAAGATAAAGAGATAAAATCTAAAAACTATACCATGGGAATGGTACTTTACGAATTATACTTTATTTTATGTGTTACTTGTGCTATTAATGTAGATAAATTTATCTGCAAGATAGAGAGATAAAACCTGAAAACTATATTGTGGAAATAGTAATTTACGAATTATACTTTATCTTATATGTGTTACTTGTGCTATTAATGTAACTTGAAATATGTTTGTAGATAAATTTATCTGCAAGATAAAGAGATAAAACCTGAAAATAGATGTTAAATTACTTGATTTGATTTTTAGTACTGAAAATAAGCTACTTCGTCAAACTTCAAATCGATATTGTTCTAAAAAACTTGTAAATTCTGAAAATAAGCTACCTCTTGGTTTTTGTATTTAAATTTTACCAAAAAAAGGTAGCTTATTTTCGAACACATACAGTACAGTATAAGAATATCACTAATTTTTGAATTTATGTAAAAAGAATTTTAGAACAGAAGAAAAGTGCCAACAGAATGTACTTTACAAAGATGCTACGTTGAATCATTCAAATTTTAATAATCTTAGATCATAAACAGATACACTTTATAAGAACACCTGCTGACTTTGAATTTTATTAGAATGCTTTTATTAGCACCCACCTTTATAGTATTATTCGCTTACTACATATATAAGCAAAAATCTCCAGTTGAAATACAGTAATAATTAAAAATTAGGTGATATAAGTAATTGAGTTACAATCAGATATATATGTATATACGTACAAAAAATTTGTAAATAATCAGGTTACAATTATGCACATATATACAAAAATTTTAATCAGATACAAAATTTATAAATAATTAGATTACAATTAGATACATATATACAAAAATTTATAAGCATTAGGTTATAATCAGATACAAATTTATAAGTACATTAATAAGTGATTCATAAGCAATTCATTATTGGGCTTACAACTTCTGATCAAAAAATTACTTTTATTCTCAGTAATAATATCATATTACATAAATAATTAGCTCAAATTATATTTAACCTAATCACTCACACTAAATCATCACGAAATTGAAGATTTTCATCCATATGAATACCTTTAATCAGTAACTTTCATTAATAATGAATTTTAAACAATCAAACAGTCTAGATACCTATTATATTAGTAAGTTTTTTTAAATTAACAAATATCACTAATTTTTGTTTGCTACTTAGATTTCTCTAATTTTATTTTATTTTTTTTCATGAGAGCTAAAATACTTAACGGTATTTAATTTTAGATTTTAATGGTCTTATTTGTTTTATCTGTTAAATTCTATTCTTATTACTGTATTATTATTATTACTTTTCAGATCTCTGCATTCTTGATTATGTTTTCTTCTATTTTTTATAACTTTATTAAGTTGATAATTAATATACTAGGCGCTATGTATTATTTATTTTGTAATAAAAGCATTATTATCAAATTCATACATTATATTTTAACTGATTATTTATATTAAAAATAATTAAAGCTGCATTATTAAATTTTAATTTTAATAAATATTATATAGTTTTTTTTGTTTTTCATTTTGGGTGACTTACTATAGAAATACATCTGGGTGTTCACTTCTGCTAATCAAGCAACTTACGCAACTTTTTTATATTGTTCACATTTTTTTTTTTTTTCTTTTGACTGTTGTCCTAACAGGTTACAAAATGCAATAGAAATTAGTACAAATAACTATCATCTCAACAGGTTATAGAACCATAAAATGTATTAGAATTTATACAAATGACTGTCATTCTGACAGGCTATGAACAATTACATCAACCCTAGCATCTTGTATGACTGTCATCCTGACAGGCCACTCTGGAAAAAACTTACTGGGCAGGAAGGAAGACAGAAGAAACAAAACTATTTCTTTTACATATCTCATCAATTACTAATATACCTATACACTAACTAATTACCTCATACTAAACTCATCTAATTATTTCAACTTTCTATTACTTCATCTTACGTAAGAATTACTTTATACTTACCTAACATCACTGATTGATCACTTAATCAATTATTAGATCAGACATATTTAAAGATATTACATATTGGTCTCATAATGATTTGAAACAAAAGCTGCTTCGATATTTACATATCAAGCAGCTTTAAATAATTTTTATTAATGTTAATTATTACAAAAACAATTAATTTTGGTTAAAATTTTTGTTATATTATTTTAATTAAATAATTTTTGCATATGCTTCCAGAAGAAATTCAGTCTTAATATACTGTATTGGATATTAAAATTTATATTGTATTTTCTTTTTATATTCTCTTTTTTTTTTTTTTTTTTTTAATCTTCAAAGGTGAGGCCATGACTCTATCTTTATTAAAATCCAATTAAACTTCTTT
The DNA here is from genome assembly GCA_910592135.1 of Racocetra fulgida. Taxonomy (NCBI): domain Eukaryota; kingdom Fungi; phylum Glomeromycota; class Glomeromycetes; order Diversisporales; family Gigasporaceae; genus Racocetra; species Racocetra fulgida. The sequence continues at coordinate 1,642 of CAJVPZ010001040.1, read as the reverse complement.
ACAAATAAAGATAAAGAAATTACATTATTTGAACTTTATATCTATAAAATACTAAGACTAGAGACTCAGACAGAGCCCTTGCTAACTCAAAGGTTATAGAAATATTCTCTTTTTACTGATTATTTTTTCACATTAAAATATATATTTATATTTTTTTTTTGGTGTTAAGGTAAGATCTTGCCCATGACTTTATTTATTAATAATACTTTATATGTATCATCACATTTTTCGTATTATATATATCAAGTACATCAAGCTTAGACCCAGATTCTATTGGTAATTTACGCTTTGGCCGAAACTATTACTTGTATGATAGGTGTTCCCATTTGCTACTGGCCACCGATCCAATTATCTGCGATCCAAACCTACTAGAGTGGTATGTCATCATCGACCTACTCACCTGGTATTTTACTACCCTTTACAAGTCTTATTTTGGTACACTTCCTCATAACTACATTTTCCGCATCACTCATACCACTTATACCCAAGCTCTCAAATTTAGTAATTCTCTTTATAGAAAGGCCTCATAGTCTAATTAGGCTACTTCTAATCTTAGTGAACCTCAGCTAGTCTGTTTAGATGAGTCCTACCAGTAGCTCCATGCTGATCCAGATTAAGCATCTGTTATTACCACCTAGTTTAGTTAGTATGCTTGCTAATTCCTGTTATCACATTGGATAGGTACTCCTATATGTTGGTGCGAGTTCACTGTATTGTATTACAAGTTATCTTATAACTCCCAGATAGTGATTTTTGTATTACTTCTCTTTCATAGACTGCAGATTGTGTACCATCTAGTTATTATGGTATTTTAGTGCCCTGATATTTTAAGTTACAAGGTGCTAGAAGTATAGACCTAGTTTGGCTTGCAGTTTGTAATACTCCTTGGTATCCTTTTGGTTTTTTTGGTATGCAAGCTCTATTCGTATAATGTACTACCAGCCCAGTGGATCTAACTATTTCAAGTTATTACCGTATACACTGAGTTTTAGTCCACTTACTCTGTTATCATGGGGTCTTTCTCTAATAGGCCAAGTGGCTTGAGGTCAAAGGTGCTTCTAATTCTAGTTGGGCCAATCCTTTTCCACAAATCATCCTCATGTTCTCCACTTTTTTCACTACTCCAGTTATGTTATCATCATATCACACTCCCAAGCAAGTACCTCACAAGTTAGATGCAGAGATGTTGGTGCTCCTTAGTCACTCCTAATCAAGGACTAATATACACAACCTTCATATAACAGAATCTTCTATAACTTGATGTCATGCGTAGTACCACCACTCCACAATTGGACCTCCTTCTGGAAATTCTCTTTTCTAGTTTTATACTTGCACTTGGACTTAACCACAGAGCTCTGCATTTGATTATGACTCCCTTCTGAATTACAGAAACAAAAAATCCTGAGATTTTGCCTCCAGCCTAACTTAAACTGTCGACCTAGTTTGTGGGTTAAAATATATTAATTATTTATTGATTTATTTATTATTATATACAAAAAAATAAACTTTCTGATAATATAAATAAATCTGCATAGCAAATATAAATGTTTTAGGGTTTGAGCCCTGTAGCTTATTGGTTAAGCTCCCAAACCCCCACAGACAAGGTCAACGGTTCGAGTCGGGCTGGTGGCAAATTTTCGAA
>CAJVPZ010001039.1:0-15814 GCA_910592135.1 Racocetra fulgida | reverse complement strand
AAAGAAAGATTTTATAATTTTAATACTTCGTTGTTTTGATTTTACGTTACACCTGATCTTATAATGTGATTGGTCAAAAATCATGTGATTGCGCTCTCCCATTCGCCACCACTAAGTTACTAACATTATGATATGATGCGTCAAAAGGCCATAACTGACGCGTGCCGTAACATTTGACTTGTGTCGTAAAAAATTTGACCTTTGCACAATATTTGATTTATATAGTGTTGCAAATGTCAGATATTATGACCTACGTCGTTACGACACTTGCAACCCGAAAATGTGTACCAGGTTGCGCTCCGGATGATCATGTGACACTCCGGAATGAATATCCGGAAAATTTTTGAAGCATACGGTCAATTGTATATATTTCTTTCTTTAATTATGTACTTCATGCAAAACATAATAATACGTATACGTTTATGAAAGATTAAAAACTTTCATTAATTTGTTTATTCGCGTTAATGTTTTTGACAATGCTTTTTTTTTTGAAAGCTTTCTTTTTTTACGTGTTTTCATTATGATCATATCGATGTTTTCTTGAGAAATCCTACGCTTTCTTCATTGTGCTGATGCAGGTTGTACTCGAATTTTTCTCCACTTTGTAATGATTTTAGAATTCCGTTGATAGAGATAAGAAGCAAGTTTGTCCAATGATAAAGATTCAGCTTTTTCGTATTCTTTCTTAAAATTTTCAATACCTGCAAACAGTTGTTTATTATTATTTTTTTTATTTATATGAAGCGAAATGTGAGACGAAATTTTGAAGTGAAATATGAAGTAAAATGTGAAGCGAAATATGAAGCGAAATATGAAGCGAAATTACACTATATAGTATAATGTAGCGGTAGTTTATTTCAATCACATGATCATCCGGAGCACCTGGTCGATTTGCACGACACTTTTGAAGTGACGATACGTCAATTGGACGTAACCATACGTCTGCATCTATAGTTACAACTAATTGTCGCATGTTTGATAAATTTGATTGGTCAAATAAATAATCACATGTTTTTTGTAACAATTTGATTGGCTAAAGAAATTTAACATTTAAAATTTATTATGTAGATAATCAACCAACGATTAATTGGTTAAAAATTTTCCAATCGATTAGTCAACTATATAGTTGTCAACTAGTTGGTTTTTCAGGGTCAATTTGAAATTTAGATATCAACGTTAAAAATTTTTCAACGTCAACTAACGATTTTGGATCACTATTTCCAATCTCCTATTTTAACACAACTACGACGGTTTTTGCAAATAAAATTAATTGGTTCTCGTAACATATTAAGGCAAAGAGCACCTAGAACCCGTATAAATATAAATAAGCATTTTATTTAAACACATAAGTATATCGATATACCAGGGCCACGAAATAAAATTTTCCAAATTTGCTGATTTTTCGGGGTTACGACCAATAAAAATAATGACTTTGTGCACGTGATCCGACCGATAAAAATGTTTTGAACACACTCTTAGATTCTACTAAACCTACTAAAGTCCACATATACTTTCTATTAACAGCTCTAACATGAATTCTAAAAAATGCACCTAAACTTCATATCATAATAAAATCACTTTATATATATTTGGATACCTATTTCTTCTTGTGCAGTTGAAAGAAGCTTTCCTGTTTACAATAATCTTTTACAGAGTTTAAGCGAAAATTCATTAAAAATGTTAAATATGTCGAAAATTCGTTAAAATGTTAAATATATTGTACTTTAATTAACGCAAATAAATTTTAATAAGAAAAAAATTTTTTGTTCACATTTAATAATCTGAAGTTTCTGAAGCCACATCTGATTGCAATGGTTCTGCTCGCTTCGTAGATAATCACGACAGTTATTCTGCAGACAAGTTTATTTCACAGACAATCAATTAACAGACAAGTTCATTTCATATACAGTTTGTTTTACCGACATCTCATTTCATAAACAACTTATTTCACCGACAGCTCATCTCGCAAAGTAATTCTAGTTATTGTCATTAGAATTAATTTAAACTAGGGTTAAGTTAGTGCAATTTACAAGAAAAGACTTATCTGTGAAATGAGCTAAACTAGTCTGTGAGTTAATTGTTGGTGAAATAAGGTGTTTATAAAATCAATACAGATCCCCGATGCGAATCATCTAGGATAAATTAGTGGAGCAATCAAAATTCAGCAGATGACCAAAATTTAGGGTCGGAATAAGCCCGAGGTTAAGCCGGCATTAAGCAATCAACTATACTATATACAGCAAAATTAACATCTGGGCAGCTTTACTTAGTACAGTACGTGGGTTATCATTTCATTAGTAAAATTTTGGATGACTGGGAGAAATATATCAATTCCGGCCTATTCCGACCCTAAATTTTTGGTTGCTCCACTAACGCTAATCTATTCTTAACCGAATGATTATTCTGCCGATTCGACAAATTATTGATTTCGGCATGATCAATGTAATGTTTATTATTTACGAAAATAGTCTAAAGCTTTGTATGTTCGAAGGTGCTAATCGATTTGTAAATTAAATTCACGTGAAACTACAAGGCTTCAAACGATCTCTATTTTCACGTCCTAACTAAAGTTCCATTTCAAATTGTAACTCATACAAAGATCAGTTTGGCTTTTCTTCCATTAGTCTTAAGATATTTTGTATCATTCAGGTTTAATAGTCGTGATTTTCTTACAAGCGGCGGAAGTCTTTCAACGCATCCATATCTTTGAAATTGGTTGAAAATTCGACATATTGAAGATCTGCTAACACCTAAGTGTTTAGCGGTTGTTCGAATTTATAACTCTTCTAAATTTTTTTTCGACTACTTTCCAGTGAATATGCTTCTAAATTATAATACTTAACTAGCATCTACGTACGTACCTGGCTTTAGACCATCTTTGTAAATAATAAACGTTACATTGATCATACCGAAATCAATAACTTATCGAATCGGCAGAATAATCATTCGGTTAATTTTTCACAAGGTCCCACTAGAGCGTATCGGTATTTCAGTATAGAGGCCTGCACGGGTCGGGCCGAAATTTGAGAAATTTAAAATCTCTCAAAATTGCGGGTCTGGTGTGTCAAAAACATAGTAAATTGCGGGCCGAACTTTTAAAAAACATAGTAAATTTTATTTTGCGGACTGTGCGGGCCGGCAAAAGTACGAACAAATTTTTAGGCTCGTGCAGCAGTATTTAAGATAATCGAAATATATTGTATGCATGTGATATTTGTTGCACAACATCTATTTGAATGTTGATTCATGATCCAAACCTGGCACAGATTCAAAAATTCTCTTCAACGACCCCGGTTGTAGGCAAGTTTAATCACGAGATTGATTTATAAAGTTGATACGCACGTACCTCTACGTATCTTTACAAGAAGCTCCTTAGCCACGACGTGTACGATCTTTAGAGGATTATGCCATATTACCGTCTTAAAGGTATAATCGGCTTAGATTCTTTTTACACTTAAAGCTTATAATACATTTCTTAAAGCTTACTTTCTTTCAAAGATCTCATAAAGGCCATACGTGCCTGTAAGACTGCTGCTGATGAAAGAGCTGTCATCCAGAAGGAATCGGCAGCTATTCGTACTAGTTTTAAGGAAGAAAATAATGACGCTCGTCATTCGAATGTGGCTAAATTACTTTATATACACATGCTGGGTTATCCAGCCCACTTTGGCCAAATCGAATGCTTAAAATTAGTAGCATCAAATCGATTTGCGGATAAAAGACTGGGTTATCTAGGAATCATGCTTTTATTGGATGAAAACCAAGAAGTGCTAACGTTGGTCACGAATTCCTTGAAAAAGTAATTTTATATAATCTTTTGCTTCAGATGGTTTTAAGACACAAAGTAGTCTACCTTTTGAATTTTATCCTTGACACAGAAATTAATTTTTCGAATTCAGCGATATGAACCATTCCAATATGTATATTGTTGGTTTAGCATTATGCACTTTAGGAAATATATCGTCTCCTGAAATGGCGCGTGATTTATGTGCAGAAGTTGAAAAACTACTAGGCAGTTCCAATGCATATATCCGGAAAAAGGTTAATTACCATGGAACTCTGATTTTGTTATCGGTATCGCTTCAACTATTATCTTGTAATCTAATCTTTCTTTTTCCACCTTTTTTGGACAAATAAACTTATTTGAAAAAAAGGCTGCGTTGTGCGCGATGCGGATCATTCGTAAAGTTTCTGATCTACAGGAAAATTTTTTGAGTAGAGCAAAAAGTAATTTGAGTGACAGAAATCATGGCGTATTATTAACAGCAATTACTCTTATCATTGAGATGTGCTATCAAAATCCAGAAACTTTACAAACTTTTCGCAAGGTTGATAATTTTTCATCAATTTATTATTTCCATTATAATGATTACATAATTTCATATCTGGATTGTTATGATAGGCAGTTCCATTGTTGGTTAGACATTTAAAATCACTGGTTTCAGCTGGATTTTCACAAGAGCACGATGTAACTGGCGTCACAGACCCATTTTTGCAGGTTAAAATCTTGAGGCTCTTGCGAATTCTAGGTAAAGGAGATGCTGAAGCAAGTGAAGCAATGAACGATATTCTTGCTCAGGTTCGTATTTATAACATCAATTTAGTTATTCAGCTTCAATTGTTGAACGATTCCTTTATTGGTGTATTTATAGGTTGCCACGAATACTGAATCGTCAAAAAATGTTGGAAATTCGATACTGTATGAAACTGTACAAACTATCATGGAAATTCAGTCTGAAAGTGGCCTTCGTGTTTTAGCCATCAATATTCTTGGCAAATTTTTGACAAACAGAGATAATAATATTAGGTATTAAGGATATTGATTATTATTATTATTATTATTATTACCATTTTACAATCTGATTATTTTACCATGTCATAATTTGATCATATTAGATATGTCGCATTGACCACGCTTAATAAGACGGTATCATTAGATACAAACGCAGTTCAACGTCATAGAAACATCATCCTCGACTGTTTGCGAGATGGCGATATTTCCATACGACGTCGCGCATTGGAGCTTTCATTTGCATTAATTAATGAATCAAATGTTAGAGTGTTAACACGTGAGTTATTGGCCTTCTTGGAAGTGGCCGATAATGAGTTCAAACAGGGAATGACGACAAAAATTTGCTTGGCTGCTGACAGGTTTATATTTAATTCGTCACGTTACTTTTAGTAAATATTACTAAACTATTCTACATTTAATAGGTTCGCTCCCAATAAACGATGGCATATTGATACAGTATTACGTGTTTTGAAACTGGTACATTCTTAAAATGTTATGAAATCTTTTAAATTCTCTTGATACTATATTTATCGTTATTTGCATTTGGAGTAGGCTGGAAATTACGTTCGTGAGGAAATTTTATCAAATTTTATTCGCCTAATTGCACAGACGACCGAATTAAATGCATACACAGCCCAAAAATTGTATTCGGCATTGAAATCTGACATTTCACAAGTAATTAATTATTTTTTTTTTTTATGTATTTTATAATTCTTGTTTCATTGTCAGCCGATTAATAAAAAATAATATTTAGGAATCACTAACTTTAGCTGGTGTATGGGTAATTGGAGAATACGGTGATATATTGATAAAAGGCGGCAACTTTGAAGAAGAAGAACTTGTCAAAGAGGTTTGTCAATCTAAAAATAGCTCGCAAAATGGTTGAACATTTGTGATAGACAACAGAAGCTTTTTGTTATAGGTTACTGAATCGGATGTTATTGATCTCCTGGAATTAATTCTCGCTGGACCTTACGCTAACCAAGTAACCCGGGAATATGTTCTTACCGCACTTATGAAACTGACTTCGCGATTCACGTCAACATCGTCCGTTCAGCGTATCCAAGCTTATATTGAAAGATATAATACCAGCATTGAAGTAGAAATTCAACAACGTGCTGTTGAATATGGCAACTTATTTAAAGTAGAAACGATCCGGCCGGCAGTTTTGGAGCGAATGCCGATTCCTGAAGTCAAGGAAGAGGTTATTCGACCAAGTAATACTTATTTATTTTATGTATTATCAAATTATTTCACTTGCATATTGCTAACGCTTCATTTTGGTAATAGTCGGTGATACAGGTTCACTATTAGATGACATTGGTGCTAAGAATTCAAACGGTGGCGTAGAAGTAAGTGGTGTTTAAATGGAATGATAAAAGATTTTGCATTTGCCTCATATGTTAATACGGTTATTGTTTTCTCTCTAAGACACTTGTAGATTTTGGCGGAAATGATTCAACCCAATCTAAAAAGCATGCACCTGAAAGCAATAAAACTACTGTAGACATTCTGGCTGACATATTCGGTAGTGGATCTGCAGAAACAACTACCCCTACAGCTGTCGTACCACAAGATGCAAAAAATGATATCATGAATCTATTCACCTCTGAATCGACAACCACTCCAGTCACACCTGTACAAAATTCACAACAAACAAATCCTTTAGATAGCTTGGGTTTATTAGGACTTGGAGGATCCGAAGTTTCATCTCAACCTTCGACTACAACTACAGGTATTATAAACGCATTTCATAATAGGGACTGCAACAGATAATTTTATTCTTGGATTCATATCATCACTAATTTATTAATCTGCAATTTAGATCAATACGTAGCGTATAATAAAAATGGATTTAAAATTAGTTTAACCCCTTCTAAAGACCCAAGCAACCCTAATATTCTCAACATCGAAGTTACTTTTCACAATATCGGTGTAGGTGCAACAGTACAAAACCTTTTATTCCAGGCGGCCGTTCCAAAGGTTAACTATGCGTTTATTTTAATTTGGAACCTTCTATATGTTTTATTTTATATTAAAAAACATTTTTTGAATTATTTTAGACTCAGAAACTACAAATGCAACCACCTTCATCGACAACCATTTTACCTGGTGCTACAACACAACAAATAATTCGTGTTGCCAATCCTCAAAAGGTAGAACATTACATTTACATTTGAGATATTTATTCACAAATTATTTAATTTTAATAACTTTAAACTACTTCTCAGTCGAACGTTAGGTTACGGCTTAGGATCGTATATTCTACTCCTGCAGGTGCTAAAGTAGATGAGATTTCTGAATTTAGTGGATTTCCACAAGAATTTTGGTGAAAAATATATGAACATTATTTAAAAGAATGTGTGTATTTTTTTTTTTTTTTTGATTGTATATTTTAGAATATATTGAATGTTGAGACAAATTATTAACAAGAATTATAATAGTTTAATTAAATGTAGCATACAACACATTCAACCTGCCGTCATGTTTCTATTAAATTTGTAATTGTAATCAAAAAGAAATAAACATTTATTTGGAACAATTAATACTATTGTACATTATGTATGTGGTAATAAATAAGTGTGCTTTGTAAGATATTGTATAGGTATATCTAAGATCACCAAACCTGGAATGCACAACTTTTCTCACACAAATGAGGTATCAGAAAATTATAACCTCAATAAAGTTAGGTCAGATTTTTTTATCTGACAATATTAACTTCAAAACTTTATAACTTTTATAAATTTATATAACATACATTGCTCTATGATGTACTAGTCAGTTTTCCGTTCAAAAAGCGAAAATAAGTCACGTGATAATATAGTATACGTAGACTACTTGAACGGAGCCAATTTTTTATTAACGTTAAGTTCTCTAATATGTTAAATCTTGATATAGTATCTGAACCTGATTTACGATGCATTGGGCTACCGATAGATATTATTCCAGGGTACTGAAGGCTAATACCGTAGAGTGTTATTCCCCCTTACTTATACAAAAATAGCATACATATATAAAGAATTTTAATATTATGCTTTGGAGAATAATCAGGTCATATAAAACTTTTGAAGATAAATGTAAAGTATACCCGGGTACATCTGTAAATACCCGAATACCGGTTAGAACTTTATGGTAATGGAATGGATCGAAAGTTGATTACTTTAGACAGTGATGCAGTCGTGTTGATGATGTCCTTTTTCGTTCACTTGACGCTCTTAATAGAGTTACGACCCCAAGTTACTACATAGCATGGGATCTCAAATAGTATTTATACACTAGGTTTCGCAAAAATGTCTCCAATTTGCATAATGTCAAATACTTTTGACAATTACGGCAAATAATACCTCATCCCATAATCTAAATCTACTCAAGTCGATTTCAAAGAGATGGTTAAGACGTATATGAATTTGGTCCGAGTTCTTTCTCAGAATTAGCTTGCTGCGGATTTAAGTAGCTAGTGATTTGTGTCATTTTATATCATAACCAGGTAACTGAGATAGTTTGTTAGCTAATTAATTAGTTACCAAAAGCCGATAAAATTTTTTTATTTAACAGATGATTCTGGTAACGTTAACAATAACGATAAGGATCGAATTTTACTAAGGGTTTTTACTTTTCTGAGAACTTTCATTCGAAGGAAGCTTGATTGGAAGGTTTATTATTTACAATTCGAACTTACTATGAATGTTAAAAACTTTCATTTTTATGATTATTATTCATTTATTGTGCACATATTCGACATAAGCATTAAACCTACTGTAGCATATTACTTTATTCAATGTATCCTGGTTAGTTACTAAATCCTTCTTAAATTAATTTGAAAATAAGAATCGCAAAAGTGTTTATAATTTACAACATTGATTTAACAAGTTTGAATTTTACACTATAGACATACATTTAGATTCTAATTATTATACCAAATTCCCAAATGAAGTAGAAATCCCGGTTTCTAAACCTAAACTATGCAATAATGTCATAATTCAAAAGTGGTTTGAGTCGCAACACTAGCTTTTGATGATGATGATTGATGTCTATCATGTTGTTTATATTTCTGTGAAGACGTTGATGAATGTCGACTATGCTGTCGGTTATGTTGTCGGCTATGTTGTCTGCTATGTTGTTGTTTTGTAGGCGAACTCGGTGCGGAATATTGCACCGATTGACGTTTTTTATGGAGTGGTTGAGGTACTTTAGGAAGCTTTGGAAGTCCAGCAATTTCACGAAAGAAATTTACTTGACTTAGAATTAGTTTCCATAAGATCCACCAGGCTGTTATATCAAAAATAGTAAATAAATAGCCTCAGAACGGTAGTGTAAGAATTAAACTTTTATGTAAAATAACTGATCTTACCTAGTAAAATGATCAATATGACAAGCACTAATGATATTACTAGTTTTAGAACATCAATAATAAATGTACTCAACATTATTTGATTATGGAATGTTAGTAAAAGTTGAATAGCATTACAATGTTTGGAGAGAAAGGTAAAGGTTTAAAAATGATTAGTCACGCGAAATTATCGGTTATAATGTTGATATGGTGACACAGTATGTGGAGTTATGGAGTTCAACAATGATTTCCGAGATCGACCTCTAACACACGCTCACGTGACGATTGGTTTCGAGTTAAATTCCCAAAAGGTCGCGTACCAGAACTACGTATTACTAGTTCTAAGAGACTCTCGTTTAATTATCATAAACTGTTAAATTTGCTTATCGTTATGTGTTTTGTCTGCGCTCAATAACACGTGTTTCTGCAGTGCTACTAATCGCGTCTTTCAATTAAGCCTCTTTCATTGTGTTGTTTTGGATTGTTAATGTTACACGATATCTTTTTATTGTTATTGGTCGATTGACATGTGATATAAATTTACTCGAGGAAGAGCGCTAAATTCATCTGAGATGAAACTTTCGATACAAGTAAATTTTTTTCGCGTTTTCGTCCGACATTCCAATACAGCAATAGCCAATGTTAATTATAAGGTTATGATATGCCGGCTCAAACTCAAAATGTAGATTCTGCCAAGTTTGACACAGGCCGGTATATGCCATTGGAGAACCTCTCAGACTAATGCAAACAATTCAATCGCTCATTGTTCTTCGACTTCAATAGACACAGATGGGTAACAAAAATCATAAGTTTTGCTTGAAAATTATATCAGTATTCTGCACCAAAATTCGGCTTCCACGTGATCAAAATTGTGACTCAACCCAATCAAATCTCGAGATCAGGTGTAACGTAACACGAACAGAAAATTTCAAAACAAATGCGCTTTGTCGAAAATCGTTTATAGCTCAAAAAAAATCCGCATAGAAACTACCTTTCATGCCTTAATACAAACACCTTAATACAAACACAAACACTATCCTTAAAGAATTTTCGACTATCACCGAATTTTGGTGGCAATACTAGGGAAGATGCAACTTGAAACAAAAATAGGATCAATTATAAGACCCAGGAGAAAAACCATCAATTTAGGCAAAAATCTGGGTAATTGATTAAATTTCAGTAACGTACATTTGGTTTTATTGAATCGATGACTTAGACTTGATTTTTGCATTGTCGACTTAATAATACCGCATTAGGTCCACCGAAAAGAGTAAAAATAAACGAAGAATTGATCCAAAAAGAGAAGGATGCGCTTAATATTATTCCTGAATCCGATAGTTCACAGAATTCAAGTTCAGGTAATACCTTTTTTTTTCAAAAAAAGAACAAAAAAAAATAATACATACACGTACTAATTATCGTTTTAAGTCCAAAATCAGGAAACTGTTAAAAAGGAGTCATCTCCGATATCTAACGAATGTTCAAGTCAACCTTCAGAATCAAAATTATTGAGTGCTATTCCGACGTCAAATATGAATACAAATAAAGATACTATATTAGTAAGTAAATTTAAAACATTGTCGTTGATATAATCGTACAATATACATATTAATTATTTAAGATTGCAGCTCAACGGTAAGACTTACACGCGTACAAAATACATCGGTCGTGGTGGTAGCAGCAAAGTATATAAGGTCATAGATTCGAATTCTCAAGTTTTTGCCCTGAAAAAGGTCTCAACTAAGAAGGTGGACGAACAGACTATTAAAGGCTATCAAAATGAAGTTGAGTTATTGCAAAAGCTAGCTGGAAGAGATCGTATAATAAAATTATATGATCACGAGGTTAACGTTGAAGAAGGATATATATTAATGGTTGAGTGAATTCAATAAACTATTTTATCTATCTGATTTTATCCATTAATGATCTATATATTATTAATATTATCGTTATTATTAGCTAATGGAATGTGGACAAATTGACTTGGCAAATTTACTCAATAGTAAAAATGGAAAGCCTATAAAAATAGATTTTATCCGAACATGTTGGCAACAGGTATTATGTAATAAAAAATTGGTCTATAGATGTGATGAAACAATTTTTAACGCGATTTTTTTCCTTAATGTATATAGATGCTCGAAGCTGTCTACACGATTCATTTGGAAAAAATCGTTCATTCAGATTTGAAACCAGCAAACTTCATTATAACTGATGGATCCCTAAAATTAATTGATTTTGGTATAGCAAGAACTATACAGAACGATACTACAAATATTCATAGGGAGCAACAGGTATGTAATTGAATGCTTCAATATATGCTATTGTTAATTTTATCGTAACCGAATTTTTATTGTTAATGCTTTAGGTTGGAACAATAAATTACATGTCACCAGAAGCTATTCAGGATTACAATGCTAATAATAAATCTGAAGGAAAATTAATAAAAGTAAGTAAGTAATACCTATTCTTTGAACCATATACAGATACATAATGATTAATTATTCATTTATGCGATACGTAGCTGGGACGTGCAAGCGACGTTTGGTCTTTAGGCTGCATTCTTTATCAACTAGTTTATGGTCATACGCCATTTGCCCATCTAAACATGTATCAAAAATTCAAATGTATTCCTGACCCCGATTACGATATCGAGTTTCCTCCGACTTCCAGTTTGATATACAATGCTAATCAAGCACATTCAGCTGATGAAAACGAGATTAACCAAGACGTTCCGGTTGATGAAAATTTGCTGAGAATTATGAAAAATTGTTTGCAAAGAAATCCTAAAGCCCGAGCCACAATTCCAGAGTTGTTGGCTGATCCTTTTCTTAGTGGGTCATATGTAAAAGGTAATTATCAATATTTGGTTTGAACATATTGATTGTTAGAGATTTACACGGGCCTGTCTATGTGGGCAGGTTTTTATTTATTGTAAACTGTTTAATGCGAATAATTAATTTTAGCATTAGAACAAGTTTTAAATAATTTGACCCGCGAAATAATTAATTTTAGTATCAGAACCGATATTAAATAATTTGATCCATGAAATAATTAAATATACCGAAACGGCTAAGATTACGCATGACTCACATGAACAAATTACCATGATCACAAAGGTTAGGGTTTATATTTAAATTCAAATTCTTACTAAATACTTGAACTAACTCTTTGTTGAACTTAGTCAATTTTTTCCCAGCTCCGTAACAAAGAGCTGATAAGTTGTGAGCAATGGGGAGATAAATAAAGTTGCTTAGTTTATAAAGAAAAGGAAATTGGTAATGTTGTGGCGACTGTTTTGACTGGTTATCTTTATTTTTTATTTTTTTTTTTTAAATCAATTGTACATTAATAATAGTAAATGACTGATTGTCAGGAATAAATAATAGTTTACTGATTTTAATTATATAAATAAAAAATGATATATACAATTAGTCTGTATGACGGCATTATCATTACGTAGCGATTTGGCTCTACGTAATCGTTAGTCGACTAATTTTGTTATCACAAAGTAAAATAATAGAAATAATACGAAGAATTTCATAACGATAGGCTATCATGTTATTGGAATACACAGCAGCTTAGTCAATGCTTTTAATTGACTATTTTACCCAGCCGACTAAAACCATGTGGATTAAAACACCATCAGAGTAGGGGCCTGCACAAAATAAAATGTTTTTTTAAAGTTCGGCCCGCGGAGTGATTTTCCTAGCAAAGATCAAATTCTCCAGCAAATAGACCCATGCTATTATTTATACTGTAAATTGCGGATATTCACACGGGTCAATCATAACTAATAATCGATTATCGTTATCCGTGAATTTTGTGTGACCAAATATCGAATATTAAATGAATATTCATTTCTAACCATTAATATTCATGGATCCGACTCCTACAGCAAAAAAGTCTGCAAAAGAGCTAAAAGCAGAACGTCGCGCAATACAGGAGCGTCAAAGGGCCGAGAAAGCTGCGCGGGCTGCTGGAAATGCTGCAACTCCATCCAAAAAACCCGCACATGGAGCTGTTACTAGTACAACCGTAGGATCTAGCTCTACTACTTCAACTGCGGCAACTGCTCCTTCTGAAACTGCTGGGCCTATTAAAGCTATTGACTCTAAACAAAAGAATTCTCAAACTAAAGAGACTAAAGAAACTAACAACAAGCAAGTTGATATGTTTTCTCATTTGGAAATTCCGAAAGGTACTAACACGAGCATGGCTACCAAAGAAATTCATCCTGCAATTTTGGTGCTTGGTTTACAATTTTCAGAATTCAAAATTTGTGGTGCAAATGCCCGTTGTATTGCAGCGCTGACAGCTTTTCAGAAAGTAGTGTAAATTATCATTATAATTATGTTTATGGTGTATTTATGTCTTAACTTGGGTACATAATTAAATAGGTTATTCAGGATTACAAAACGCCAGAAGGTACAACTCTTTCGCGCCATTTACCCACTCATCTTTCCCCCCAAATTTCTTATCTGGTAAATTCTCGCCCAATGTCTGTTGGAATGGGTAATGCGATCCGGCACCTCAAATGGGAAATATCCACAATAGATATTGAAATGTCAGAAGATGAAGTATGAATATGTGCTTATATTATTATTGTGTTATAATTAGAATTGTTGAACGAATATAATTGGTATAGGCGAAGCAATTATTATGCAAGAAAATCGATAACTTTATTCGTGATAGTATAACGGTTGCGGATCGTGTGATTGTTGAATATGGTTTACAAAAAATTCAGGATGATGACGTAATATTAACATATGCTAGGTTAGTTATATCAATTTTGTTTCTACATTTCTTATTTAATTATGCTTGATATATTTGAATTGAAATATGGTTTTAATCCAGATCATCAGTTGTGCAGGCATTATTATTGGAAGCGCACGCCAAGGGAATAAGGTTCAAAGTTATTATTATCGATTCAAGACCAAGACTTGAAGGTAATGGGATAAAATACTATTATACCATGTTTATTTATGGAAAATTAATTTTTTTATATTTTTATTTAAAGGTAAAAAACTTTTGAATCGTCTCGTGGATGCTGGTATTAACTGCACATATGCTTTTCTTCATGCTGTTGGATTTGCGATGAGGGATGTTTCAAAAGTTTTTTTGGGAGCGCATGCTTTCATGTCGAATGGTGCTCTTTATTCGCGTGTAGGCACTGCAATGGTCGCAATGATGGCAAAGGAAAAGAACATTCCAGTTATTATTTGCTGTGAGACTTATAAGTTTACAGATAAGGTTCAATTAGATTCTTTTGTAATGAATGAACAAGGTAATCCTAATGATATGGTGAATATTTCTACTACCTTAACTCCAAAGCCTGGGTTGCTGTCTGAGTGGCTAAATAAGCCAGATCTGAAACTGTTAAATTTATTATACGATTTAACACCTTCAAAATATATTACAACCGTTATAACGGAGGTTGGAATGATCCCGTGTACTAGTGTGCCAGTGGTAAGTTTCTTTTTTTTCAAGTCAAATATTTTTACAAATAAACATGAATTCAAATTAATAAAACACAATTTAAATGTTCTTTTAGATATTAAGAGAATACAAGTAAGTTATATCTTTATACATGTTTACCGTTATATATTCACGCTATACTCCCTTGCTAATGGACGCTTTTTTGAATTTAGGCCGATGTTACAATAAAATAATTAATTCATATAATATTATAAATAATAGATTATAATGTGAAATTGAAAACTTGCTTGAGTATTTTTATAAGAATTCCGTTATTGGTATTTGATATTCCATTGTACTCTAAAGAAAAGTGTTGTATATAACTAATAAAGACGACATTCAGATAAAGGCTCAGCATTATAATTTTATATCAAAAATAAATTATAAATTAGAGGCTCATAAAATAAACTTTATTAATTAATCAATCGGAGAATTTTAAAATAATCTAGGCTAATTCAGTGATAGTATATAATTTTTATGTCTATTATGCGTGAGATTGCAGCTGACGCACCTCAGATAACTATCAGATGACAAACATTAAATAATTCTGTAATAATTGGCCTAAATTATACCGTAATTTTCATCCCAACTCAAATTCTAACTCAGGTCGGGCTAATTACATTAATCAAGATTTTTTTTTAGTGTATGTAGATCAGCATTAAAAGCATAGAAAACTCAAGCTGCAATAACTCTTGAACCAGCAAACACACACAAATAAAATTATATTTATCGGGTTTGTTATAATGTGCTCTTTAACGTAATAACGCTCTTTTTTTTTTATTTCCATTGTCTGGGGCGTAGCAGGGAACTCAAAGAATTTTCGTTTTATTTATTTTAACACGCAAGTTTTAACGCAAGTTTTAACACAAGTTTTAACGCAAGTTTTAACACAAGTTTTAACGCAAGTTTTAACGCAAATTTTAACGCAAGTTTTAGCGCAAGTTTTAACGCAAGTTTTAGCACAATTAACACAAGAATAAGATTCTCTGTAATTTGTGCTACGTGTTTTGCTTTTTTTTGGATTTTTTGTGCTTTTTTCCTTTTATTTTTGGCAATTTTGGAAGTACAAATTTACAGACAGAGTTTCACAAAAATTGTTGCGTTGTGACCACATGTTACTCTTGATCATGCACCTCTCGCTCCACTTCCTTTCACTCTGAATGATGCTCCTATTAATACTGAAAAACATGAAAATCCTGTGTAATAGATAGACCCTT